>JAHXHD010000139.1:0-33991 GCA_019857685.1 Papiliotrema terrestris | reverse complement strand
CCCCCGCTCCCAGCGTTTCCCCCTTCTGGACGTGTTCCAGACCGATCTCCCATTTCACACCATCCAGCCAACCTACCCGACCGCGTAGCATTCTCATCGCATAAATGCATCCCGTCCGATGCTCACCCCTCCCTTCCACTACAGCATCGTAGCATGTCCCCCGGCGGCAAGCGGCAGTTCCGATGAAGTGCTATACAGAGGTTCCATCCCGGTCCGCCGAAACATTGCATTCTTGGACCGGCTACGCGTTCGGACGTTGCTTTACCTCCGCAAGAAGGAGCTAGACCAAGATGACCCCGTGTCAGTATGGGCTGCACTGCGCGGCGTGGACCTCAAGTGGGTCAAGGCGGAGCACATGAGCGAGGAGAAGCTGGGGATGGGCAAGAGCGAAGTCGGCGAGGTCATGCGGACTATACTGGACCGGTCGGCTTATCCGCTGTATATCGGCGATGTGGACGGCATATCGCATACGACGCTTGTTGTCGCTTGCTTGCGGAAGATGCAGGGCTGGCATATCGACAGTATCATAGGGGAGATATGTCGGTGCGTCGGGTGCTCTCATTTGGAACAGCAGTCCCAACCCCCCACACGTGCCGAACTGACAACAGCTTCGAACCCGAATACGAAGACTACTCCCTCGTCCCCTTCATCACGGCCTACCTCACCGGTCCGGACGCATCCTTTGTCCTCCCCCAGCCTCCCTTTCCAGCATGGCTTTGGCCCGCTTCGACGCCGCTCACGATTTCACGAACGTTCACACGAGAAAGAGCGACGTCAAATAGCACAAACTCCACCTCGCTCTTGCCCTTCCCACACCCTCTCACCGCTCGAAAACACCCAACAATGCGGCTCAGCTTCCCCGCTCCGCCTGCGCCGAGCTTGACCACGCCGCTCTCCCCGACGACTACGACCCAGAACGGCCTGTCGCGCACAAATACCCGGATCGACTGGACGGACCAGGAAAATCGGCCGGCCCCTGCCGTCCCTTCCTCGGCGTCACTCGCACCCGCCGGGGTCAGCGGTGCGGCATCGTTGCTGCCTGGGCAGAATGAATCCGAGGAGACAGCCACGGGCGGTTCGATACCGATGGCGTCGAGAGTCGGCAGCGCAAACGCCCCGTCATCGATGAGCAATAGCCCGGAGAAACACATGCTCAGTCGGCAGCTAACGATGGAGTCAGGACAGGAGATGGGAAGCCCAGAGCTAGGAGAGAACACCGCTCTGGAAGAGGATTATGACGACTATGACGACGATGATGACGACGACGAGGAAGAGGACGAAGATGATGACGAGGAACTACAGCCAACATCGCAGTACATCAGCGCCTTGGACCTGGCTGGTTACTAGCCGTTGGGCCTCTTCGGTCCGGTTGTATACATGCATGCCATTCTCCTGGACTCTTGCTCCCGCCTGGTTGCGTCAACGACTCCTCTCCCGCCTTCTTCTCTAGTCTTTCTTAGCGGCGGCGAGCTCGTACATGTACGTCCCGAGAAGCTTTGTCCCCTGCCAATCAGCCTCGCAGTGCCAACTCGACTCACCCTGATGTAGTTGTCCGTGTCAATCTTCTCATTCGTCGAGTGGGCACCTGCAGATGAGCGGCTGTGCTTTGATGTTATGAGATCACCTCACCGTCATCACCTCGTCCAACCGGCAAGAGCAGGACGTTGAGTCCCAGAATGTTGGCAAAGTCCAGGGTAACCGGGATGGAGCCTAAAGATCAGCAAACGGTAATAGCGGGGACCATATACCACTCACCTCCTTCTCGAGTGTAGTCCGGGGTCTGACCGTAGACCGCCTCGGTAGCCTTGTGGGCTGCTCGGTAGGAGTAGTGCTAGACATCAGACGAGTCGCAAGCTCTCAAAACACTCACGTTCGGGTCAGCCTGGACGTCAGCCCGAATGAAGCGACTAAGAACACGCCACTCACGATCCATGGCTCTCCACCGTGCGTCAAGACCACCTCGAGCTTGTTCTTTGATCCGAGCTTCTTGAACTCGTCCTCGACGTACTTGATAACCAGGTCCGTCACGCTCTTGATGGTGAGGTTCGGGACGAGACGGATGGAAAATTTGCCCTTGACGGAGGCAGGGATGACCGTCTTTGAGCCCGGCGCAGCTGCACGTGAGCTACTCCCAACAGTAAACGGGCCAGCTCACAAAAGGCGCCCTCGATACCGTGCAGGGACAGCGACGGGTTGCCTGATATGGTTAGAAAGGCAGCGAGCCAGACGAGATTGCTCACGCATTCGGCCCATAAGCTGTCCGGTCAGATCGAGCCAGCGTGATCACGTAGGGACTCACAGTCTTAACGGGGTCATCGTAGATGTTCACCGGAGCGCCGACGGCGGACTGGATGTCCTGAACGTCAGACAGCTCACCTCCTGGTTGTCACGGAGCTCACCTTGATGCTGAAGTGGATGGCCTCGAACTTCTGCTGCTCGTCCTCGGTGACCGGTGCGATCAGGTCCTTGACACCAGTGACCAGGATCTGGCCGTCGGGAGTGACAAGCTTGGACACTGCGATGAGCTGCGACCTTCCCGCAAGCGCAGAATTATTACTCACTAACGGCAATCAAGTCAGTCATGGGCTCGTGGACAGTTCCACCGAAGACTCCTGAATGCAAGTCGGCAGCTGGACCGGAGATCCGGATCTCGTAGTAGTTGACACCTCGAAGACCGTAAGTAAGACAAGGCGTCTTGGTGTCAAGCCAGTAGTTGTCTGACGTCGGCTGGAGTCTACGGGAACATACGACTTGTCTCACCTGAGATGCACATGCAGTCCGCGCCAGCAAAGAACTTGTCCTTCTCAGACTCGATGAACTTGTCAAGGTTCTCCGAGCCGTTCTCCTCCATCCCCTCGAAACACATCTTCAGGTTGACCTATTGTAAGTGAAGCCGCGGCTGAGGGAATCTACTCACCGGGAGCTCAAGACCAAGCTTCTGGTGGGCCTCAAGGACGTTCAGCCATCCCATGACAGGGCCCTTGTCATCGGTCGAACCTCGACCGTACAACCTGCCAGATCCTTCCGGGTCCCGCGTGAGCTCGAACGGAGGGTACTTCCATCCGTCCTCCATGAGCGCTGGCTGAACGTCGTAGTGCCCGTAGACCAGGAGGGTTTTCTAAGATGGTGTGATCAGCACGCAGTCTGAAGGCACAAAGGATATGCACAAAGGCCTATGGCGGAAGAGACGCAGAACGAGTTGGTGTGCCAACAGCATCAACGCCATAGCCATAGCGAGACGTCTATCGCCGGACGACACCAAGCGACGCTCTGTTGAGGTCTCCAGTCCATTGACGGTCTGGGATAGAGGGAGATAGGAACTGGGGCTCACCTTGTTGGGGTCGTTGCCGACCTGGCCAATGACAACGGGCGGAAGGTCGACCTCCTTGCCCTCGAGCTTGTGTGTTCCCACCGGTCGCTTCTCAACGTTGAACGCGCCCAACGATGTGAGCTGATCAACAAGGAACTGCGCCATGTTCTCGACATCCTTGACGTAGCTAGGTGGTCAGTCCCCGACGACAGGAGCAGTTCTGACGACTGACCTCAGGTTGCCGGAGACTCTGGCAGATCAGCTCGACTCAATGCGATGACCGGCCGGATCAAGACCCACGATGGAATGGCGACGGCAGCCGCGAGACGGTCGATAAGCGCATCCTGGTGCTCGTCCACGTATTTGAGGAACTTGGGGTCGGCCATGATTTAAATCTAAGTCTGGATAGAGGTGAAGAGAAACTGTGAGCTCGAAGCGATGTTGTTGGAAGAATCAGAGGGTGGTCCGGCATGGACCACATGAGGTGTCGAGGGTGCGTGCCCGAGATAGCAGCGGAGATCGCCGAGACCGCATGGGTCTTCCGAGGTCACGTGATACTGGCCCGGTATTTTCGGGTAGCCGGCACGACCAGCGCTGAAATCCGGCCGCCCTTCCGCTCCGGTCGTTTGTGACACTCTGTTCATTCGATTTCCACCGCTCTTCGCTTTCGACCTTCTACTCTCCCTGTCCATATCACCCTCTCGCCTCTGTTATCATGAGCCATACGCCAGCAACATCTGAGCCCGAGCCACCGCGCACTCGCGAACCTCCTTCCCTCGAGTCCCCCCACAGGCCAGCGACTCCTCGAGTCAGAGTGAGTCATGCTGTCATGCGTTCGCCGCCCTCTTCTTCCTCTGCTTCCCGCTCTACGGCAGACCCTCCCACCACTGTCTCTCCGCCTTCCACCAGGTCTACAGAGTGCGTTTCGATCGTGAGTCCGTACCGAGCAGAGGAGGGGGCGCAAAGCGGGTGAGCAGTGCTCAAGCTCAGACCTCTTGCGCCCGGGGCAAATTTATGATTATTGGCCCGCGCCCCAACCAGATCCTCGAGGTCTCTGATTCTTCTTCCGGGGAATCTCAGACTTCCGGATCCTCTCACCCACCGGAAGCGTCCGCTTCGGCATATGTGCACCGCTCAGCCTCGACCTCTCAGCTCCCCGGCCTCTCCTCAACTCGAGACGCCCTCGATCCGGGTTCGAACTCCCTTCGCATGGTTGAGTCTTTGACGGAGCTTTATATAAGTCCAGTACATGCCGACGAGACTGTCGACTGGGTCGAATACTCGGCCCAAAATCCCGATCTCCACGCGCAGGCCGCTGAGTGGGGAGGTGGCAGGAGCGACGATGATGACCCTTGGACCGGCTTGCTGTTCGGTAGGGGCAGGAGGGAGGCCCGAAGAAAGGTTGATCCTGAGGTTGTGGTGCGTCATCTCTCCGCGCCAGCCGCCCGAATCCCCTCCCCAACGCACACAAGATATCACCGCTCTGAGAGCCATTTCGCGCCACTGATTTCAGTCGCAGATGCTGCATCAGTGGCTGAACACCGAACCGCCTCCGCAGACCGCTCCGCACCGTATCAGCAAAAAGCCCAGGCTGGCCCCGCTGGCCTCCGCCCCCAACTCGCTCACCGCGGGTATCCGAGCTGTGTCGGACAGAAGGGCTCGAGCGGTATCTGCTAGCGCGGACAATCGAAAGGCAAGATCAAGTGAACAAGGCAGCGAGGCCGCCGAGGGCACCGAGTCCTCTGAGGCCAGCACTGTCGGGGATCTATGTGACGCCTGTGGCAGGTGCAAAGTGATTGGGAAGTTGATGAGACTGGAGCCGTGCAATGTGGGTCACCTCGCTTCTCCCCTCCGCAGTATCATGTCTGCCCCATCTGAAACTGAGACCCATCGCTGATCCCAGCATGTGTCCTGCTCGACTTGCTTTGGCGCTGCCATTTCTGCAGTCTCGACTTCGCGATCGGTGACACGATGCCCGAGTTGCTTCGAGCCGATGCTGTCGTGCTATCCGGCCGATGAAGGACACCTGCGTCCAATTCCTCCACCAAACTTTCCAAGAGTGCAACAGGTCATCCATGTGCCCGAACCTGGTGTGATGCGATACCCCGTCCTCAGGATTGACAACGTTGCATGGGTGAGGGAGTGTCGACGGAATGCTGCTGACAGGCAGGACATTACCCCCGAAATCGTCGGCCAGTATCTTCCGCCAGACGTACTGCCACCAGATCACCCGCAACCAATTCATATCCCAATCGACCGCTTCGATGGTCGTACCAAGGACTTCATGGTGCGTCCCGGCAGTGGTTGACACTGACAAACCGTATGTCGAGGTTGCCGATGTAGAGGCTGCGCGCAAGATCCTCAAACTTCGACAGAACTCGCCCATGCCCGGCGGGCCACTTACCGCTGGTCGCAAGCGTCCAGTGACTATCACTTCGGTCCCCCTCAGCGAGCTCGTCAATGAGGTGAGCCTGTTTGCGAGCGACATTTTAACGAGATTTGCTCACTCACAGCTCCGACCTCGATGTGCGGCTGAACTGCACGGGCTCCTCGCGCTGTGCGAGGCGGCTGTAACCTGTCCGCAACTCATTTACCCCGCTCATCCGACGATGACATCGCTGGTAGCCCCCACTGGCCTGACGCACTTCGTCAAATCTCGCCACGGCCCGTTCTACAACGTGATGTCGATACTTACCAAGCTGCGAGGACGAGACTCGCCGGCATATTGGGATGTCTTTCGTGAGCGAAAGGGCAGCATACTTTTGCTGATGTCAGATCTGGCTTCCGGTGAAGCCTACTCCTTATCTACTGACCAAGCTGACAAAGACCTTCAGGCTCAATCAAGGCTCTGGCTCTAGCAAGCGCAAATACGCCCGTCGACTACGGCACACCTTATCACGATCTGGCAATCAAGCACCAAGACGAGCAAGTCCTTCACCGACTCTCAAGCCTCTTCCACTCTACTTTCCGCAACTTCGATTAGAGTGCGCCGTGACACCCTCGCAATCCCCAATAAGCCTCTCATGGGCGGTGTCAGTTCTTTAGGGATTCATCGACTCCTACGCCTGTCTTTCAAACATGGCCATCCTTGTTCAAGCGTTACCACACCCCATGGAGCGTCCAACGATCGACGCCTCGCATCCACGACCGCCTAAGCGACGTACATCACGCTGGTATAGATGGATACATCGACATAGATTATCATAGATACAACTAGCTTTCGGATGGGGTCGCGGTGAGACACTGCTTCTTGCGCAGCCGCGTAGACATCATTTCCTACCCCATTTTTCCACCCGTAGATAGCACTCAATGAACCCGGCATCAAGATGATACCTCGTCTGGGCTCTCGTCGCCTTCAGAGTCGAAGAGGTAGCGAAGCCGTGCTCGGTCCCGCTCTGACGAGACCTGCGGGCCCTTGTGAATGTCGTATACGATGCCCTCGAGACCCCATCTCCAGATCAGGTACCTCCTCAACTCTTTGTCTGTCCTGTCAGCATCTTTCAGGCGATCTCATCGCCAAGTACTGGTGTGATTGTTTTCAGACTCACCGGTAGGCCTGACCCGCCTCCATTCCTCCTCGCCCACCTCCTCTTCATCGCTCAAATACCCGCTCAACGCCGTCACATCGACTCCCTGCTCATGTGCGGTGGTGCCATCTTTGCTATCCTCCCCTGTCCGCGCCTTGCGAATCCTCTCCACGGCTCGCTTCCGCTTCTCCAGCCAGCGAGTCTCCCTCTCAGGTGCGCCTCCACCGGCATACAGGTCCGAGTAGATCCGGAAACTGTCGGATGCGTACCGTCCCGCTCCCGCAAAGACTGTCACGTCTAAATTGTCCGGGACGCTAACGTGCACGGCGGCGGCGGTGGGATGGACGTGCGGGTCGGAGGACATTGTGCCCGGATGGATCGGCCAGCTGAGGGAGATGTACTGCTGCGAGAACCGGACAAGGGACGAGGCACGTTGGTTGAATAGGCCGAGGGGGTAGAGCAGGCTGGTGAGGTCAGGTATGCTCGCTGATATCAGCTATGGCCTGTCGAAGCATGCTCTGCGCACCTTCCGCTAATGCCTGAGGCGTGGGCCATCGCCGTACTAGCTCGACGAAGATCGGCCGTGCCGCTCTACCGGAGGTGACATTCAGCAGACACGTCGCAATCAGCATCTTCCACGGATCATGCCTGACACGTTCTGATGTCAGCTGCCTTCTCGACCCCAATACGCCCCACTGACCCTGTACCAAGTGGATCTTGCCGATGCTATGCATATTCCCGTTCTCATCGGGAGCAATGACAGCATTCAGCGTATCATCGCATACCAGCGGATCATGTCCTCGCTCCTTGATCGTGCTCGCCGCAGCCTTCTTTCGGGCGGCCGGCCCTCGGCGTCTCGTCGATTTTGGGGTGGGCGACGCGGGTGTCGGGGGCAATGCATGTTTCCGAATTATGAGGGGCGACTTCGAGCCTTGTAGCTGCGCAATCTTGGCAAGTGCCCTGCGGGATGGTGTGCGGGACGATCTGGACCGAGTCACGGGTCCGGTGGGAGGTGGAGTGAAGTAAGGCGATCGAGTGCGGGAATCGGGCGTTGCAAAGCCGGATGTGAGCATTGCGTCGTGCTCGATCTGGCCGAGGAGCGACAAGGCCCTCAGCATAAGAGGTCGAGCGCACTGTGGCAGAGGGTCTATACAGCAGGCGAGTCTGTAGGAAGGAAACGTCGTCCGGCTGAGAAAAGCTCGGGCGATCGTCATAGCCGTCGCTCGGAGCTCAGCCGCTAGGTCCGGTGATCCGGATGTAAGTCTCCGCCGGGAGTCCTCAGATGTCTTTCGCTCATGAAGATGGTATTTCTATTCGAATGACATGCTCATGCAAGAAACGAATGCAAAGGGCGACAACAAATATGACCAACCGGCGTTTCCCAATGTTGTGGACTCACCCCGGCGAGTGAGCAGGATCTGAAGACCAAGGCAGAGGCACTGAATGAGGCCGCCCCAACGATCGGTTCCGGTAGACAATTGACCTCATCGCGGTCCGGAGTTCTCTTCCACCACTCGCGCAGGCCCCATCTGAGCCGTTTTCAACCATGATTCTCATCCCGCTCCCCTGGCACGCCCATGTGCGTGGTTTGTGTGTGTGTGGGTGTCTCATCCCCAGCTCCCGCTGGCTCGGGCCGGGTGAAGCGCTAACCGACAGAATCAGGCACGACAGCTCACGGCCTTTTTGTTCTCTCTCTTCGCTCAATCCTGAACGTTTCACCTCTCACATCGCCCATTGTTCATGCAGGTTCGCTCTGGCCCGCCATCTCAGGCCTCGCGCCATTGCAGCAGGGTACGATGTCATGACACGCACGATGCGCCGTGGTCAGTCCAAAGTTATGCTAAACAATTTGGTGCCTGTGTGCGGCTGAGAAACCCCCAAGGGAAATGGGGAATGGGCTCAACCTTCCCTGTGCAAAGGGCCGTGGGATCGACATGAGGATGCACTAAGAAGGTATGCATGTATGTAAGGATGACTGTTGTTCCTTTCGAAGCCATTCACCTCTCCTTCCAAATCATCCCGCTCCCCGTGACCGTCCATACAGGACTTGATCGTCTAGTAGTCGACTGCACCGGCTCACCACATTACAATTGGGTCTCGCGCTACGACTGAAACGTCACCCGTCGCGCTTTGTCCGCGACCCGTTCTTTGCGGCATACGCCCTAGCGTTTCAGATCCGACCAGTCGGGAAGGAAGTACTCGCCGAGCCTGTCACCTTTCGGCTGTCCCGCTCTGGCCCTTTGAATTGCCACTTCATCACGTCGACACAGACCCTTCTCTCCCATCAGTGCATCAAATCAATCAAATCCAACAAAGCGCTTTGCGTCGATCGATCGGGCACAAGACCCAATACCGACTATCGGGCTTCCTTTTCACAAAGGATAGACACCGAGTACGAGCCAACCCGCCTTCAACACCTCGTCTCGGTATTGCTCGCCTCCCTTACCCGGCGTGTCCCCCGCATTCTGCAAAAACGCTCCACATCTTCCACCGCACACCTCCACCTCGACTCGCTTCGCTTCCTCGTCAACTACACTACCGAGTCTCAATCGCCATCCCGGTCAATCACCATCAACGCCTCGGCCTCTCGCCCCTCGCGCTGTCCCGTCCCCTTGTTTCGACCCGTGAACCCCCCCTGTCCGCTGGTCTCTCAGCGTCGCCGCTCACTCTCGTAGCGCTTGCCATCAGAGGTGAGTTTTCTTTCTAGCAACTCAAGACACCCTTGCCCCTTGATGAAGGCACCGCCCGGCTCGCGTCTGAGCAACACGGTCGATATGGCCGATGCTCTGGCCAAAGGGTCTTGGTGTCAACCAGCGACAGTGATCTCCTCCTATATGTACCTGGCTGAGATGTACAGAGATCAGTAACGCTACCCCAGCTTTCCGCGTGACACGCAGATACCCTCCTACATTCTCGCTCAACTCTTTCCGCAACTCTCCCTGAATCACATCGACATGGGTTGCGCGCAATCTACCGAAGACACCGCGGCGAAGCAACGTGAGTCGCTCGAGACAGTTTTTCTCAGACCCCTCGATGCTTGCCCAACGAGATGTTGACAGGTAGGCAATGCGGAGATTGAGGAGCAGTTGAAAAAGGACAAATTGGATCTGAGGAACGAGATCAAGATGCTGCTGGTGGGTCGTGGTGTATGCGTTTCCCTAACAGCATTTGCTCACGGCAGCTTGGTGCAGGAGAATCGGGCAAGTCGACGGTGCTTAAGCAGATGCGTCTGATCTACAACAAGTGCGTCCATGTTCAGCTCGCCGGACTAGTACCAATGGCAGGCCATACGACGCAGAAGAACGAGACAGCTTCAGGGAGATTGTCTACTCGAATACGGTGCAATCAATGAGAGTCCTGCTGGAGGGAGTGGCCTTGATGGAAATACCAATCGGACCTACCAACGCGCAGCGGTACGAAGCAGTCATGGCCGCGCCGGTGTCCATCGAAGGTGATCAATTTCCGCCGTATTTGGCAGATGCCGTCGAGGGTCTGTGGAAGGACCGCGGGGTGAGGGCCGCCTTTGAAAGGAGGAACGAGCTGCAGCTCAACGACTCTGCGCCATAGTGAGTACCAGCAGGCTGGAGTGTCAGACGTGAGCCTCGCTGACGACAGCTTCTTCGACTCGATGCAGAGGCTCGCGGCGCCAGATTACATGCCAACCGATCAGGATATTCTGCGAGCTCGAGTCAAGACGACCGGTATCACGTGCGGGATCAAAGGCCTCATCTCATCCTAGCTGACGAACAGTGAGACGCATTTCAAGATCGGTGAACTCACGTACAAGCTGTTCGATGTAGGAGGACAACGTTCGGAGCGAAGGAAATGGCTCAATATCTTTGACTCCGTTACGGCGCTGGTGTTCTTGATTGCCATCAATGAGTGCAAGTTCGCCAAGTCAATCCCCGCGGCCAAAAGCTGACCCGCAGATGACCAGAGGCTATATGAAGATGAGACGGTCAACCGGATGGAGGAGGCTATGACCCTCTTTGAATCGGTAGCCAACAGCCGGTGAGCTAAGCGCAAATGAATCATGCCTGGTCCCTGCTGACCCACAGTTGGTTCACCAAGACCTCCATCATCCTCTTCTTGAACAAGATCGACCTGTTCCGCGCCAAACTTGGCAAATCCCCGCTGAGCGAGACCTTCCCGGATTACACCGGCGGCGCCAACTACGAGGCCGCCTGTGCGTTCTTGCTGGAGAAGTTTGTCGGACTCAACAAGAACCCGAGCAAGTCGATTTATGCTGTGAGTGCATCATTTGGATCATGCCTGGTCCACCACTTATCGGCAGCATTATACCGATGCGACCGACACGAGGGCTCTTTCATTCGTCATCTCTGCGATTAACGATGTCATCATCCAGGGTGAGCTCCAATCGCCATTTTCCAGAATCAAGACTGATCACCAGTCAATCTGCGCGACTGCGGCCTTCTGTAGACCCGCTCATCGCTTCTCCGCCTCTGCCGGGTTAGACACCCGCCATACGTCGGCTGAACAACACCGTCCAAGGGGAATGTCACTGTTCCGCCTCAATACACACGAATCGAGCACCATGCGCTTTCCTCTCATTCGGTTTAGATCTCTGCTTTGTACTCGTACATTTCAGTATGCAGACATCGTGCTTGCACATGTATACTCGCTCGTAGAGATGCCTTCGAGAGGACGGCCTGCATACGAGCGGTGATATCACGGTCCTCGATCCGGGTCACGCACGGAATCAAATCGTCGCATTCACGGCCAGTATGCGGGTGGAGGAAGTCCACAAGCTGATCCAGTCATTGTCCGAGTTGCAACTCGACTTATTCTACGTTATCGTTGACAGCATCATGTGCATCGACCATCTCCGGAGCCGCTAGCGTATCTGTCGGAGCATCCAAACGCAGTCTAGCAGTGGGCGATCGGTAAGATGGGCACCAATCTGCAAGACTACGTCGAGGTGAGTCTGTGGAATGAATCCCGGCACGTCGACTTACCGGCAGCTGCTCAACGCTGAGCAATACGTCCAAGTCAAGAAGCTCAGAGACAATGCCAGGCATGGCATCCAACCGAGCGTCCGAGGCGTTCGTATCGGGAAAAGATGACTCGTGGCACGTTGGGCGTCGCTGATCGGTGCAGGAAGTTTGGATGTACCTCCTTGGCGTGCTCGCGCCGGACAAGACGCAAGAGATCACCTCCATCCTTACCCTCAACACACTATATCAAAACCTGTCATCTTCCCTACCTTCGCAGCTCACTTCCCTCCTGACCAAGACCGCGCTGGAACACCATACGCGTCGCTTCTTCAATCCGACATACGCCGGGCTCATCACGAGTCTCACAGCCGAGACGTCGAGCTCGACCACCGACAAATCAGCCAGTAACCGCGATACGAATGCGGCGCCCAACATGACGAGCGACCCGAGACATACCGCACAGACAAAAAGCGAAGACGGCGAACTCAACACGATTCGGTCCCAGTACTCCCGGTTCCTGCCTCCACCGCCCAGCACTCCGCCCAGCCGCAACGCCTATATCTCGACGGTGTTGGAGGTACTGGGAAAGTATCACAATATGCAGCTGCAGATAGGACGGGATGAGGAGACGAGGAAGGAGATGAATGCCATGATGGACGATACGGAGATGGACTGGGTGTACCTCGTCACGCCGTTTGTCTGCTGCTTGACCCGGCCGGCGGCGATCTGCCTGGGGTTCGAGAAGCTCATGGAGCGGACGGGTGAGTTGTGGCTGCAGATCTCGGACAGGGCTACCGCAGAGTCGATAACTCATCGCAGAAACCTTCCCGCCATTGCCATCGAGACTCGCCTCGCTCCTGACGCTCTTCCGCCTGGCAATCCCGGACCTACACTCGTACTTTGAAGACGAGCAGGTGCCGTACGTAGAGGTTACAATGAGCTGGTTGACGACGTTGCTATCGCGGGAGATGTGGCTCGGTGATGTGCTGAGGTTGTGGGGTGCGTACGATGTCTGGTCCGTCAGACATGCTGGCTGATGGGCAGATGCGTACCTCGCGAGTGAGGACATGTTTGAGCTGCATTGCTACGTTTGTGTCGCGATCTTGGCGACGTGCAAAGAGTAGGGTCTACAGTTGTGACCCAAGGGCGATGCTAAGGATAGAACGCTCGAGGAACTCGACGGGTCGGAAGCAAAGCTGATGTTGCTGGATCTGCCGCCGATGGATGTTGATAGAGTACGTCTGGAAGTTCTCGACCTCACTCGATCTGCTGACGCCGAAGTTGTTGCAAGATGCCGCTAATTTGCGGGTATCATACCCCCTGCCCCGACCCGTCGATGATGACGATTGATGCATGTCATACACCGTTACCATGCGACGGGCTCTCGGTGCAGCAAACAGCGATCAGGGGGTCAAATTCGCTCCATGCTCGTGCAAACAGTTTGAAAGGGACGGGTCGAAACCCACCGAGAGCCCGAAAGGAGGGGGTCCTTTCGGCCTCCTTGTATGTTGTTCTCGCTATCCGCGCTACCCCGAGGCTATACAGACGTCACACCCTCTGGTCCGAGGTGCATGCTGTGCGCTGAACACAGGTTCGGGGAGGACTCACCTGCTCAAACACGTATAAAGTGAGGGTGCAGCGAACAAGTGTCCTTGCATCCTATCACGATTTGCCAAACCTCCTACAAGCCCTCCAACCACTTTACAAGTTACTCGCCGTTCATCATGCGAATCTGGGCGTTACTCGCTTGTCTTCCACTCTTGTGCGCTAGTGGGCCCCATGACCAGGGCGCACAGCCGCGGGACCGTAAACGTGCGTGTGCGCGTCAGGAACAGGACCAGCAAACCTCGTCATCTGCCGGGGCGTCTCAGCCAACGGACGTCGAGGCGGCGCAGCCGAGTCTGACGCCGGCTGTGGATGCTGTCGCCGCGGTCTCCACCGCAGCAGCAGGGGGCTTTAACTACGGCACGGAAAAGATCCGAGGAGTCAACATCGGCGGGGTGAGCACGGAATAGAGCCAACATTCTTTGGCTGAGATCAGTGGCTCGTCCTTGAGAGCTTCGTTACGGTGAGTGGGCAAAATCATGTCGAGGTCTTAATCCCTCGTCACAGCTCACCTCAGCCCTCGCTGTTCAGTGCGACAGGCAACGACCAGATTGTTGACGAATGGACCTTCTGCGAGATGCAGGATCGAAGCGTCGCAGAAGCTGCGTTGCGAAACCATTGGGAAACTTACATAACCGAGGATGACTTCAAGCAAATCGCGGGTAAGTCTGGATATCATGTGTCTCTTTTCGGCCCCTCGGCTTCGATCTTGAATCGACAGCTTATCACAAGCTCTTGGGCTCAACCATGTCCGTATCGTCATGGGTTACTGGGCGTGGGACGTGCAAGGCAACGAGCCGTTCATCCAAGGAGCGGCTGAGTACTTGGACAAAGCCATCGGCTGGGCCAGGAACGCGGGCCTCAAGGTCCTCATCGACCTGCACGGCGCTCCCGGGTCGCAGAACGGGTATGACCACTCCGGGAGGAAGGGCAGTGCGAACTGGTGAGTGGGTCCTTCCCGGCCCGGTAACTATGTGACTGACCACAGGCACACCAACCCTGACAACGTCAAGCGTACTGTCAATGTAATCCAGCGTATCTCGGCACAGTACGGCCAGCCGGAGTACAGCGACACAGTCACTATGCTCCAGCTGCTGAACGAGCCGACGTTGTGGATCTCAGACGAGATCAAGACTGTCACGAAGCAGTTTTACGTCGACGCATACGAGGTGGCGCGCCGACCATGGGAAACAGACGCGGGGAACGAGACGGATTGGATCATCGTCTTCCACGATGGCTGGCAGGCAATGAAATGGTGGGGTGACACGATGCAGGGGGACCAGTACGAAAAGGTCTGGCTAGACCATCACTATTACCAGGCCTTCGGAGCGGACGACTTTGGCATCTCGGCAGAGGAGCACTTGAGAGTAGGTTCCGACAGCGGGCCACGTTGTGCGCATAGGGGACACTGGGCTGATCGTCAGCGAGTATGCAGGGCTAGAGGCGACTACAGGACGAGTCCCTTTCCCTCCATCACTGGCGAGTTCTCCATCGGCGTATGGGACTGCGCCTCGTCCGAGGGAAACAGCCCCATGGGCGACGTCGGCTCGTGCAAGGAGTTCGACCAGTGAGTCTGGGCGTACAACGCGATCTGCGTGGCTCACGCGCAGGCGATACGATACCTTCATCGGAGCGTTCTTCGACACACAGGCCCAGGTTTTCGAGAATGAGGGCCCGGCGCAAGGGTGGTTCTTCTTCAATTGGAAGACCGAGGACGTGGCCGAGTGGTCGTATCAGCTCGCGGTGCAGAGGAACGGGTGGTTCCCATCAACGCCGGGTCAGTACAGGTTCAACCTGAGCACCATCTGCGCCTTCGTCTGACCTGCGAACCCAGCACGCGGCTTACATGGCACGGCGCGGGTCGCTGGTCGCTGGACATACATCTTACTTGCTGTTTATACGAACGCTTGAGTACGCTATATCCTTCATGTCAAATGCCTGAGCCTCTCGTCGCAGCAAGCCCGTTGCTGGAGGCGGTCCGTTGCGGGATGGCGGTTACTCACCGCTCGTCGGCTGTTCGACCCGTTTTAGCCGACGACGTCATCATATTCCCCTTGGTCCGACTTCTTCGGCGGACAGAAAATCGGGGCAGCGGGCATGCCAGCTTGACTTTCCCCGCGTCAACGCTTACGTCGATACCCCAAAGCAGAACAGAACAGTCTGGACCGATCGTCACCCATTTGAATGATACAGAACCTGCGCGTTCTAGCTCGATCCCCCGTCTTCTTCGGACCTCGATCGATAACTCATTGTTTGCATCGCACAATGGCTTCTGCAGCGAAGACTATGCCGAGCGTGGCCGTCAAATACGCGAAGATCGACGGCGTGGAGGTCCCGCCCATGGCGATCGGTGAGTACGGGCCCGTCTCGCTGCACGGTACTTGGGGGAACAGCGGTGACACCAGGAACGTGGTCTTGGGGTGATACCTGGACATGGAAGCACAAGGAGGAGGATCTGGACGAGATCAAGGAGGCTTGGGCGGCGTGTAACAAGGCCGGCCTGACGTTCTACGACACTGCGTACGTGTCGCAGGCTGAACCTCCACATTGACTGCTGCGAGGCCAAGCGGGGCGGAACTGGAGGGGCAGGATGCTGACGCCGCAGGGAGATCTACGGAGAGGGCAAGAGTGAGAGCATCATCGGCTCGTTGAGGAAGGAGCTGGACGCGGAGACGAGGGAGAAGCTGTACATCGCGACCAAATGTGAGTTCACGGCGCTAGCGCTTGAACAGTATTCATTCCGGGAAAGACAGGTGCAACGGGGTACAACCGCCATGCCCCCCGGCTCCTTCTTCAACGCTCGCGCACTGATAGGCAGATCTGCCGGTCCCCCGACCAGCCAACTTCTTCCTTTTCAGCCCTGGAGTGGTCGCCGCATGCCGCAAGAGTCTCGCCCGACTCGGCGTGGACAAGATCGACCTGTACCAAGTCCGTCCCTCGTCACTTGCCTCCCGATCGACCTGATGGCAGGTCCACGGCAACGTAGGATTGCACTCAATCGAGGCAGTGGGACGGGGCTTGGCGGAGTGCGTCAAGCTCGGCCTGGCGAAGAGTATCGGCGTGTCGAACTACAGCCGGGAAGAGATGTGGGTGAAGGTCTTCCAGGCAATCCCTTTCTGACGGGTAGGATCCGGATGAGCGACGAGCTGGAGAAGCATGGGGTCAAGCTTGCCTCGAACCAGGTGGAATTCTCCTTGTTGCGCTCGCGAGCGTTGACTTCGGGTCTGTTGGATGAGATGAACAAGCGGGATGTCCGCCTGTTGGCTTGTGAGTGACAAGACGATGAACCAGGCGTGTCGGGGGAGGCTTGCGTCGAGGAAGTCCGCCAGGCGAGACGGGACGGTCATGGGGAGCTATGGAGCGATGCTGATGCCAGATTCTCCGCTCGGTATGGGCCGCCTGACCGGCAAGTACTCGTCGTCCAACCCGCCGCCTAGCGGTCGCAAGTGAGTCGTGGGGACGTCTGCAAACGACATCGGGCCCAAGCTCACAGGAGGTTCGGTAACGCCTACACATGGGAGCAACTGGACCCGCTTATCGCCAAGCTGAAGGAGGTGGCTACGGCTCACGGCGTCACTCCGTCCGCCGTCGCCCTCGGCTGGGTGATCAGCCACGGGGCGATTCCCCTCGGCGGCGCGAGGAACGCCAAGCAGGCCGAGGAGAACGCAAAAGCGCTCAGTTTTACGCTGGCCGACGAGGAAGTCGCACAGCTGACAGAGCTCGCCTTCGAGGGCAAGACGTGAGTCACTGCTTGTCTGGCATGTGTAGGGTCGGACTGATGGGCAGATCGCGCTGGCAACATGATTAAGGTTGTACATCATAGACATGGAATCAGTAGAGGTGACGCGCTTGGGCAATTAGGTACAAGGGTCTGAATCGGACTTTGCGTCGAGGGTACGGTCAGTTGCTGTCCCACGCCTTGACCCACGCGACAACCTCGCCCCATCGGCTCCCGTGCACGATCGAGCTGTGACCGGCTTGGCTGAATGTGGCATTGGCCTCGTCGACAGAATCGATGCGGCCAGTCTTCGGAGCATCCTTGCCGTCGCGAGGCGGGCTTGAAAGCGACGTCTTGTCATCGAGCGCGATGAACAGAAGGTCCGGTGCAGTCGCGGCGAGAGCTGGGTTCATACCCATAAGATTGGTGACAAACAGGGCAGCATTCATGGCCCGGAGCACCTGACATCAGCATCCCGCGCACCGACTCGCAAGTACAGTGAGACTTGCCTTGAGCTTCGGGTCGCCTTGATTCTGCGGCAGATTACGGGCCCCAAGCCAGATTGCCCCTTGACCTCGCCCCGCTCCGCCAACCTCATTTCCGCCCGGGCTTGGACTCGATGACTCGGTGAACCACAGAGCAGCCACGATGTCCTCGTCGTCCGTGCCAAGTGAGATGCCCTGCCCAGCGAGCCAAAACTCAATCTCCGACCTCTCCGATCGCGGTCGGCAGGCGATGAGGTGCAGCGGATGTCCCAGTCCTCGAAGCTGTTTCAGCGCGAGGAGCAGGCCGGAGGTGGCTCCTTTCATCTGTGTAAGGGACATGACCGCCTCGGGCTCATCGATGACTTCCACTTGGGCGCCCATGATCGGCTCAGTCACGCCGTTCGCGCCGTTTGGACCTCCTTCACCGCCTGCGCCGGAAGCGGGGCGGGGTAAGACCAGGTCCAAATCAATCGCGATGACCCGACCGTTGTTGGCGGTTCGTGGCACTGGAATCGACGCGAATGGCTCCGATTGAGCGTCACTCTCGCCCACGGTGACCTCTTCCACGGACCCGGACTTGGCGAGGCCGTCCTTCTCGGTTCGAGCCTTCTCGTCCGCTGGGATCCATCCCCCCGGGGAGGGGGTTTGCTCCCGCACGTAAGTGTTGTCCTTGACCTTCAGTCGCATGGCCTTGAGAATGGGCGAAGGCGGAGCAGAGCCTCGAACGGCGATATGAGATGCTTCGTACCCTGGCTCGACGTCGATGGTGGGCGAGGACGTAAGCGACGAGCTGAGGTTCGTTGATTCGGGGCCATGATTGCCCTGATGCGTGTAGTCTGCCGAACCGACGGGCGAGAGAACAGATGGAGAGGACGTCTCGGTATTGGAGCGGCCTTTGGACACTTGAGTGTTGTGCCGCGGTCGTAGGACGCGTGACGGAGCGGGCGAGGCGTTGTTGGCGGTGCCGATGCGCATCTTGTGAATGCTTGTATGTGTCCCCAGGTGCGTCGTGAAGGCGGTGGATGGTGTGCTGGGGTATAAGAAGGTGGGAGTGGGGGTGCTTGACGTCAGCGTGAATGGGCAGTCTTTCTCAGCCATCCTTTGACAAGGTGGAACGCCGGCGACGCTGCCAGTAATGTCATGAGGGAAGGTCTCCCTTCTGCGATATTACTCCACCCGCCTGCCCCTGCTCCTCTCGCGGATCCACACGGAAGACCCGGCCCGCCCTTCGCGCAGACAACTTGCATGCACCACACTCGGTTGGCGGTGATCCTCTTGCTGTTGCTATAGATACAGTATGTAATGAAGCGGTGCAATTCGGCGATCCTCTCGATCTGCAGACGTTAGCCCCCCGGCCAATCTGCAACACAACCCCGCGCCTCTTTTCCGTGCTGTCACATCTGCTCTATGCATCCCCGATCGTCATTACCCGCGAGTGCCTCTCCCCTCCGCGTTCTTTCCTTTGCTCTTCCCCCTCTCTCCCCGTGCCCTTCCCTCCAGCTCCGTCTGACTACTGCGCGATGTCGCCCTGCAAACGCACCAGGAGACTCACAGCTTCCATCGCTCTGACACCTCGCTGGATGCCGGCGCCCTACTCGACTATCCTTCTCGCCGGCCTCGGCTCCGTCTCAGGCCCCTTGGGCGGCTGCGATGGGTGCGCAAACGGTTTCGGGCGTTGCTGCGCCAACGGATCGTCTTTCCGGCTTTGCGTGATGATGTAGAACGAGGCCGAACTCGCTACGAGCAGGCCCGCCATAAGCCAGACGTTCGGGCCTGTGCTTGGTGGACGCGACGGCTTCGGGATTTGTGACATGGCCCGTAGACGATAGCTTTGAGTGTTGCGAAGGTGACGATGTTTGAAAAGGGGACGTTTCAGGTGGAGGTTGTCATCACAGGAACGGCCGCAGCAAGGCGTTTTAAGCGTCGTACCGCATACTGCGACTCGGGGTCAGCATAGCATCCGCCGCGTCGGGGATACGCTGCGAGATGTTGCATGTGAAGGTTGACCTCTCATCTTCTCAGCTTTGTACCGGGACAGGACGACAGATGGCGAAGAGTCACCAACATGATTCCACTGGGCTCGACGGCTAGGACGAGGCCGTTATTGCACGCCGGGCTGTGCGTGCTTTTGCTCGCGTCGATCACCTTGTTCTTGCACGCCAGCGGGGAACGCCTCGTCGAGGGCGACTCAACGCCCGCCAAGTCAACATGGAGGACATGGTTCGGGCTCAGTGCGAACAGGGGAAGCAGCGAGTCGATCAGAGTCGTCCAGGGTTATCTGGAGGCGTATTTGGCGGAACAAGCAGCTATCAATCTGACGTACTATCACGACACGCACGGCCTCAATCTCGATCACTCGACGCATGCCAACTACGCAAAATACTTGAGCGACGTGGCGAGGACGTACATGTCGTCGAGTGACGCCGCCGCTTCGCCGTGGAAACGCCTCGTGGACGCTCGTGCCGCGGTGCATCCTCCGCCCGACGCATCGGCCCCACCCTGTCCGAAGCAGGTCATCACGACGGACAAAACGATCGACCATCTCCCGAAAGAGTTTCAGCGTTGGAAGGAGATCATGCCTGACTGGGATACGAGGTACTTCGACGACAGGGGACTGGTAGATTGGGTTCACACTTCGTTTGGCGGGTCGAGGGCGGAAGAGCTTTGGAATGCCTTGCCCAGGCGAGTACTTCAGACTGATGTATTCCGGTGAGTTGGAAAGATTCAGCCGATTGTGGCTGATGGCAGATACATGATAATGTTGGTTGAAGGCGGGATCTATACCGATAGGTGAGCTGCATGGGTAAACCCGCGGCAGCCAGCTGACCCGCAGTGACAGTATGTTCCGCCTGTTATCTGATGAGAGTTCACCAGACTTGGCTGATCACGTAGCGGCACCCGTCATACGAGCTGAAGAGTGGGGCCGGCCTTACGAAGACTTCACCCCGTCAACCCTTATCCACCTGTCGAGCTTGTTGTCAGCCCTGGACGAAGCCGAGACGTCGACAGATCCGGGCTCAAGTCCGGAGGGAGCTGGTCGTGAGGCGCTTGAAGGCCGCCATTCCATAACGGCGGGCGAGCCAAGCCTGGTCATCAGCATCGAAGCGGACGCGATCGAGTTCGGTTGGGCAAACTGGGTGAGTTGGCCCCGTTCACGATGCGCCTTGTCGCTTATTCCAGCGGGGGAAACATATGGCCAGGGCAGTACAGATCACTCAGTGGACTTTCCTCGCTCGGCCGGGACATCCTGTGTTCCTCGACGCGCTGGGCCGCACCTTGCGGCAGGCAGAGGAGGTGCAGTTGCGGTCCAAGCAAGCAAGCGAGAACGGAGAGGTATACACTTCCCCCTCTGCGGTGAGTTGGGCGTTCTTGTTTCTGGCCTGCTCACTTGAAGCTGATGACAGCTCGAGTGGACCGGACCTGGGGTATTGTACGTTCGCCATGGGTATCTGACTGTGAGGTCCTGACGACAGCTCCGACTGCGTGTTCACCTATCTCCTTGCCAGGTGGGCGACGACGCCAGATGATTTAGTGGGCCACCAGGACCCAATTCGCATAGGAGACGTCTTGTGGGTTCCTCTGGACTCACATCGACTTCCCACACGCTTACACAAGGATCCTGCCTGCGGGTTCGTTCTCCAGTGTCAACCCCTTTACGGACAAGGAACAACGGCCCTGGGCCGCTGCATGGCACGGGTTTCTCGGTGAGCTTTCGAATCTTGGGACCGCCACGTAGGGTGGTATGCTGAATGTCAGGTCGCTGGCGACTTGGGGATGCGGCGGAGATGGCATCATGGCCCGAGCTCTCAGACAACGTGCAGAGTAGATAGCATCTGATGCGGGTAGTAGCAATACATGCGATTGATCCGATATATCATCCAAGAGCAACCCTTCCCCTCTTCGCCGCTCGTATCCAGCCTTGACACTGTCAGGCGGATGATGAAACCGCTGCCCCTGATCATTGCCGAAGACAGTCACAAGCAGCCTGCCATTCTGGACACAATGCCTCGCGCCCACATAGGTCACCGATCTTGTTTGCTATTCGCTCCGCTTGTGCTCGTCTCTACGCCGGTGGGGTAAGAATCCATGGTGGCCCGAGCGGCTTGTCCTGGCGTCGTTGTGTTCATACCTGACCAGTCCGGGTGGGGATCCGTTTCTCCTCTAGCTGCAACATCAGCTCGTTCCTGCTCAAGGGGTTGAGCCCTGTCTCTCTTCTCGTGGTACCGCTTGTCGTATCAACGACGTCTTACGGACGCATTCTCGGTTGAGACTCTGCGACGTTCACTCACAAGCAGCAAGTCTGGAGGACCGTATCGCCGGGTCCCGTCTACGTTCATCCAATCTAGTCTTCGCAACGTAATATCCTACTCCGCCCAAGAACAGCATGCCCTGAGGTCAGCCCGGCTCCATCGACGCACGGCTGTGGACGGGGATGCAAGACATGGCAGACATACCGTGCAGCCCCATACCTTGGTCGTCAGCTTCATGTTTGTATGGTGAGAACAAGATCGACTGACCGTTGAGCGATTCATCTTGTTCTCATGTGTCTCTATGTGCCTCTAGTGCGATGTGTGACAAAGGGGGACGCGTGCTCGGTATACTACTGTAGATGACAGCACAAAATCCAAAGTCGGCGGATGACATGCACTCGTCTCGGCCAAACCCAATCCGATCCACATTTACCCGAGCTATCCGAGCTAGACATATCATTTGCCACCCGCCGGGCTCGCCCGCAATTCGAAACACGGTCAAACCGATCCCCCGTTTCAAACGCGGCCATCCCCTACCGCCCGAAATATACGTACTCTGTATCCCATGAGCGGTCGACCCGCGTCCGCTCTCACATCCTTGCACCCATCTTCAGCATGCAAGACCCCCCGGCCAAGGTCGCCATCATAGGCGCTGGGTGCGTCATGGCGCTCGATTTCGCGCAGGTGCGCGCATCCCTCTAACACGCAGTATTTCGGCCGTTTGCATAGCGCTGGATCTGCAGAGAAAGGGCTTTGACGACTATGTCGTGGGTTCTTCTGTCGATTCAAGTTTGCAAGCCCTGTAGGACTGACTTGGAAAGATATACGAGCGAGATGATGCTCTCGGAGGTGAGCTCAGGGCCTCGGCTCAATGACAGGCGCTGGCTGAGCGAGCAGGCACCTGGAACAATAACCGCTATCCGTACGTCCCGGTCCTTGCTTCCGAAACTGACGGCTCAACGTCAGCGGATGCCGATGCGAGTATGTCATTGAGCACCACCTACGTCTACCCATCGCTGACCGACAGCATCGACGCGATCCTATACTCCCACTCTCGCTATCCGAACCCGGAGTGGAAGGAGACGCATCCGCCCCGAGCCGACATTCAGAAATGTGTGTGGTGTATGCACTCGGCCAAGGCGCACAGCGACGCTTATGACAGACTGGCAAGCTCTAGCAGATGAACATGGCATCACACCCCACGTGCGCTTCTCTCACTCCCTCGTCAAAGCGACTTGGAATACAGCACACTCGGCATACGACCTAACGCTGCAAACCCCATCGAAGGTCATCGAGTTGCGGCATCCCATCGTCGTCTCGGCCATCGGAGGGTTCTCGACGCCGCGTTATCCCAACATTCCTGGCCTCAAGGAGTACAAGGGGAAGGTGATACATGTGTCCAGGTGGCCTGCGGAGTGGGAGGACGCAAAGAGCCTGCGTGGGAAGGAGATCATGGTGGTCGGCAACGGGTGCAGCGGGTACGTGGATCAAGCAGACAAGGCTTGTTCTTCGGTAGGGGCTTATATGTCAGTGTGCAGCTCGTCGCTAGCCTGGCGAAAGAGCCGGACATCAAAGTGATTGCCCTGGCGAGATCGCAACATTGGGTCGTTCCGAGGTGCGTACTCGCCTGGTGTTGGCACTTGTACCTTATGCCAGCCCAACTCGTGATCAGCCTCACTCGGAGCCATACAGCAAGACACAGCAGGTACTCCACCACATACCCCTCGCATACAGTATCATATGGTATATGAGAGCGTTCCAGCAGGACGTCCTATATTTCATTCTCCGACCCAGCTCCGTCAAATTCCGAGCAAAGCAGGGAAAGGTGCGCATCGCTGCCGCGACAGAGGCTCAGATAGCTGAATGCGGCTCGCGGCGCTGATTTTTTCCAGAAGTTCGGTGCTTGGATGAGGAAGAGGGCGCCTCCTGCGATCAGGGATAATATAGTGCCGGACTTCCGTAGGTGCCGCCTTTGCGCGTCGGTCTCCAGCTGATGGTCAGCTTTTGGCGCAAAACGACTCATCATGGATGGGTATGTTCGGTGGCATTCGAGGACAAACCAAGCTAAAACTCAGCGGCTACCTCAAGGCGCTCAACCAACCAAACGTAACTCCGCTTTGGGACGGCCTGGCGTCGGCTACTCCCGATCATGTTACTACTTCAAGCGGTAGGTAGCAGTTTGGAACGATTGATACCCCGGACTGACAGTACAGGTCAAAGCTTCTCGCCCGATATTGTGGCCCTCGCGACCGGATTCGACACAGTCAGTATTGTTACTCGTTTCACGCTCTGATTGACCCTCCAGACAGCCGGTATCAGTATTTCTGGGCGTCAGGGCTATGTTGTCGGCGAGGACCGGTCCCACACGCATCAATATCTGGGTGTGAGTTTTGTCCCTTGCTGCCTCGCCTTATCGAGCGCAGCTCAAGCTAGATTGCCACGCCAGGCTTTCCCAACCTGTTCGTCATGCTAGGCGCGAATACGTCTCCGGGCATAAGTGCGTCACTCTTTCCCGGCGTGAGACAGAAGTCACTGATACTGTAGATAGTGTCACGACTCACCTTGAGGTACAGGCTGAATACATTTCGGAGTGTATCGTGCAGATGCACATGAGGGGCGTAAAGGTCCTTGAAGTCAAGCAGGATGCGACAGACAGATACAATGCGTGAGGGGCGACTCCGTTCCGCATGCCTCGGAGGATGCTAACCGTAAGCTGGCTTGACAAACGTCTCGAGAAGAGTATCTGGAACTCGGTCAAGACATACTTCCGTACAGATGGGGGTACAGGCAAAGTCTTCGTGAGCCGTCCGCCCGAGAGTCATAATGGTCGGATGAGGCTGATCGCTAGACCCACTTCCCGGGGCCCGTCATTCTCTTTTGGTGGCTCCACTACGGAGTTCGATGGGATGACTACGTTGGCGGGGATTCTATGGCCAGGGCGCAGCGAGTCAAGAGGAGCGCGGCGGCCCTTGGGCTTGTTATGGTGCTAGGCGCTGTGGTGTGGTGGATGGCCGCGTGACGAGTCTCATGCCTCTAATCTTACGACTGGTGCAGGTGATATTTGGTCTCAGACATGTCATTTGGGCGTTTGATCAAAAGCTTACATGCGACGATCTGCTGGCGTGAACTACGCTACTCCGTCCCCTCGTTCATACATAGTGTTGACAAGCAAGATCTGGTGGCGACGTGAGCCTGACACAGCCCGGCGGTCCGTCCTTCCTGAGCCTGACTGCCACCAAGGGCGCGCAGGCCGCGCGTGGAGGTCTCGACCCGAGCGATGCGTGCATGCAATGAATGGCATTGGCGTCGACTGGGAGTGATACAGACTCTCCCATACCCTCCGTTCTTGCCCGTGCATACCGCCCCCTCATCGTATATACCATCTGCACGCCCTGGAGCACGGGTAAAGGTCACCATGAGCGGTCACTACAACCTCAAAGGTGCGTCGTTATGCGGTATCGCCCTGGAACCACGAGCTCACAGGCAGCCTTGATCAAGGCCATCCGCTCGTGCAAGGTGCGCTCGCCGTCACCCAACTTGTAAAGCCCACGACTGACGTGTAGACCCTCGCAGATGAGCGCTCTGTCATCCAGAAAGAGTCGGCGGCCGTCAGGGTACGTGCAGTCGCATCAAGCGGTGAGGCAGCGCTCACACCAGACGTCGTTCAAGGAGGAAGACTCGTTCGCCCGTCACAACAACATCGCCAAGCTGCTGTACATCCACATGTTGGGCTATCCGGCACATTTTGGCCAGATCGAATGTCTCAAGCTCGTCGCTAGTCCCCGTTTCAGCGACAAGCGGCTGGGGTACCTCGGTATCATGTTGTTGTTGGATGAGAACCAGGAGGTGTTGACGCTCGTGACGAACTCGCTGAAGAAGTGAGCGCCGCCGGGGCTTGAAGGGAGTTGAGGACAGAGCTGATGACAGCGACATGAACCACTCAAACATGTATGCGGTGGGCCTGGCGCTGTGCACGTTTGCAAACATATCGTCCGAGGAGATGTCGCGTGATCTGTGTAACGAGATTGAGAAGCTGTTGGGGAGCAGTAACACGTACATACGCAAGAAGGTTAGTACCAGGGCTGGGGTGTGTGAACCGCCGTATGACTGACCTGCAGGCTGCGCTGTGTGCTCTTCGGGTGATCAGGCGGGTACCGGACCTCATGGATCACTTTACGTCCAAGGCGAAGTCGCTGCTGCAGGACCGGAACCACGGGGTGTTGCTGGCGGGCATCACGCTCGTGACCGAGATGTGCGAGTTGGACGAGGGGATCTGTGCCGAGTTCAGAAAGGTGCGTCGCTGAACGATGGCTTCGCTGACGCCAGGGGACCGGGCTGCTCGTCAAGCACTTGAAGAACCTGGTGTCAACTGGCTTCAGCCCCGAACATGATGTCGGCGGCATCACCGACCCTTTCCTCCAGGTCAAGATCCTGCGACTGCTCCGACTGCTTGGACGAGGCGACGTGCAGGCCAGTGAGACCATGAACGACATCCTTGCTCAGGTCGCGACGAACACGGACTCGACGAAGAACGTCGGTAATTCGATCCTGTATGAGACGGTCTTGACGGTGCTGGAGATCGAGGCGGACAGCGGACTGCGGGTCATGGCGATCAACATCCTCGGAAAGTTCTTGACAAACCGGGACAACAACATTAGGCGAGTGGAAACATGCTGGAATCGAGCGAAGCTGACGTCAGATACGTCGCGCTGAACACGCTCAACAAGGTCGTCACGATGGACACGAACGCGGTGCAACGCCACAGGAACACCATCCTGGACTGCCTGCGAGACGGCGATATCTCGATCCGAAGAAGAGCGCTCGAGCTTTCATATGCCCTCGTCAACGAAAGCAATGTCCGAGTCATGACCCGGGAACTGCTGTCGTTCCTCGAAGTCGCGGACAATGAGTTCAAGCTGGGCATGACAACGCAGATTTGTTTGGGCGCAGAGCGGTTCGCGCCAAACAAGAGGTGGCAGATCGACACGGTCTTGCGTGTACTAAAGCTTGCACGTTGCTCCTTACTCCCCCTAAGTCTAAGCTGACAAGTAGGCAGGCAACTATGTGCGAGAAGAGGTCTTATCGGCCTTCATTCGGCTCGTATGCCACACGCCCGAGTTGCAATTCTACACTGCCCAACGCCTCTATGCCGCTCTGTCCGCCGATCTGTCGCAGGACTCGTTGACGCTTGCGGCGATATGGGTCATCGGCGAGTACGCGGATGTCCTCTTGCAAGGTGGAACAATCGACGACGGCGAGGAAGTCAAGCAGGTCACGGACTCGGACATCGTCGACTTGTTCGAGCTCGTCCTCAATTCGCCATACGTCAACAACCTTATCCGCCAATTCGTCCTCGTAGCTGCGTCAAAGCTGTCTGCTCGTCTGGCGGAATCGCCCAATGCCGGGACGAGCACCCAGCAGGACCGCATTGCCGTCATCCTGGCCGGCTTTAGCTCGAGTTTGGAGCTGGAAATCCAACAACGTGCAGTGGAGTTTGGAAGCTTGTTCGAGAGGAGCGATATCAAGGCGGGCGTGTTGGAGCGGATGCCGCCGCCCGAGATCAGGGCGACGATCATGGGCACAGGTGCGTTGTTTGGATTGTCGGCGACCAGGCATCGTAGACAGGACTGACAGGTAGTGAGCGAGCGACGATCGGTTGGTACAACGCGGACAGACAAGGACACGGTCGTGGACCTCATCGGGGAGGACATCTCGACGCCCGCACCAGCTGCGAGCTCTTCGGG
Source organism: Papiliotrema terrestris (assembly GCA_019857685.1). Classification (NCBI taxonomy): domain Eukaryota; kingdom Fungi; phylum Basidiomycota; class Tremellomycetes; order Tremellales; family Rhynchogastremaceae; genus Papiliotrema; species Papiliotrema terrestris. The sequence goes on along the minus strand of JAHXHD010000139.1, from coordinate 6,397 downwards.
CCCCTCGACGCAGGACTTACTGGCGGACATCTTCGGCTCGAGCAGTACCGACACTGTACCGACGTCTTCCTCCGCTCAAACCCCCCGCAACGCCAACGCCGACATCATGTCCCTCTTCGGCGGATCGTCCGCTCCCGCCACGCAATCTACCCCTGCGCCAGCTGCCAGCGCGTCGGGCGGTGGCTCGCTGCTCGACCTTGTCTCGTCCGAACCCTCCGGCTCCTCACAACCTCAAGCTCAAGCGCCCGCTACCGCGCCGGTCAAGTCTCAGCTGCAGAGCTATACGGCATACGAGAAGAACGGGTTGAAGATCACGCTCACGCCGCGGTTGTCGCCTACTCAACCGGGTGTCGTTCAAATCTTGGCGAGGTTCACGGCGGCAGAAGCGGTCTCGGGGGTGAACTTGCAGGTGGCTGTGCCGAAGGTGAGCTTGCAATTGTGCCCAGTCTGCTGAGCTCACGGATAGACGCAACAACTGCAGATGCAGGCCATGTCCAATGCGGACATTGCGGCTGGGGCGACGGAAACGCAGCAGATGCGTGTGTTGGCACCGGCAGGAGTGAGTGCCGAACTGCGTGAAGCTCGGCGCAGTATTGACGTGCAGGCACAAATACGGTTGCGTATGAAGGTGTCATTCGCAAAGGGCGGGCAGTCTGTCAGCGACCAGCAGGACTTTTCTGGATTCCCGGCGGATCTAACGGTTGCGAAGTAGGTGCGAGGGGTGTGAGCATGTACGGGTGCGAGCTGGAAGGAGCATGGGCGAGGAACGTGAGAGCCATGGGCGGAGGAGACGGGTGCTATCGGAGGACACGAAGCGATATGATAGATCTACAGAAGCTATGCATTCTCTCCCTCTCGGATCAGTCGATTTCGTACCGCGGATGGCACGTCGTGATTCGGATGAGGCAATATAGTCTACTGTGTTGTACTGATTTCTGTGCGGCTTCTCTTTGTCATTCTTCCCCCGCCCTTGTCATCTTCCCCCGCGCCCCAGGCCTAATCGAGCAACGCCTCGCCCAGCGCACTCAACAAGCTTCCCCCCTCGGCCTGCTGCGGTGCTGCGGCCGCGGGGTCGGCGGTGCCTCCAGCCGCGAGCTTCGCCTTGAGGATGTCCGCCTCAAGCTGGGCCGCCTGAGCGGGGTTCGGGACGGACGGGTCGATGAGCGGACGGATCGCGTTGGACAGCTCAGCGGGCTTGACGCCGAGGGCGTTGGCCAAGTTGACGATTTGCGATTGGACGTCTGCGTCTCTCTGCGCGGGGGTGCGGGTCACGGCGGAGTTTGCGCCGGCGGAGGAGGCGGACGTGGCGGACTGTGTGTGAGCTGAGGTGTGGCTCGTAACCGACTGTGGTACAGAGGTGAAAGCAGATGAAGGGGAAAGGTGGTGCGGGTATCATCGCCGATGACGAGACGGGCACTCACGCTGCGATGAGCCGAAACGGCGCTGCCGGCGGCCTTCAGGGCAGCCTCACCTGGGCCTGTAGACGGCGGGTTGCGGTGACCCGTAACGAGGTTCCAGTACCCGCCGACCTCGGCTGCCCAGACGGTGAAGCGCCAGGTGTAGAACGCGGCGAGGAGGAACAGGCCCGCGACGAGGTACGTCAGGCTGGGGTCAGCGCGGCACGGGCAGCGCTACGGTCGGGGCAGCAAAGAACAATGCAAACGCACAACCTGCCCATGGACACGTCGGCGAAAGGAGGCTTCACAATCGGCTTTTTCCGGGGAACATTTTTGGTGTTTCCGCTGAGAGAGCTCCTGCTTGTCAGCGGAGAGCGCCAGGGAATGAATCGGCCATGAGTTGCCGCTACGTACGGGTTCTTTCCCTCGTTCGGGGGAGTTGGCACTCGGTCGCTGGTCGCTGGAGGGGTTGACATGGTGGATGAATGTGGGCTTGTGAGCGGTGAAAGGCTGTATATGTGCGATGAAGCGATGCTCTTTTGCCTGATACTATGATGATGTGGTTATGAGCGCTCACCGAACACTCACTCACTGCGGGGAAGCACGAACCGAAACGACGGAGCCTTTGACGTCATGACGCGTGCGCGGTGCGTCGGGCGGGATCAAATGGGTCCTGGGTGGACACAGGTCGCCACCCGGCCCCCATCCAGCGCTTGACCCGTTTTGGCAATCGGCGGTTTCATGTTTGGGATGCCCGGCTGGCGCCGAGTGGCCGCCTCAGCGGATGAGATATCATCACATGCCGCTCTCTGCCCTCGCTCACTCGCTGGCTCGTCGTCGTCGTCGACGCTGATTCCACCCAAGGGCATTCTTTTCCCTAGACATCCTTTTCATCCAACTACGCTCATAAGAAGGACGACTATCAACTTTGACGACCACATCCACCCAGCCATCGCGGCATGATGCCTGACGACCTCAACTTCCTCGACCAGCTCGAAGAGTGGCTTGAGGCTCAAGTCCCCAGAGACCTCCACGGCTTGCCGTACAGGATGCTTGAGACCATGGAGAGGATGTCCAACGAAATTTGTACGCTTCACACTGCCGAATAACGATGTCACGACGGTGCTCACCCCAGTCGAGACGCTCAACATCAATGCCCCCTCGTCCATCTCCATCCCATTTCCACCCTTCGGCGGCAAAGAAATCCCCCCTCCCCCGCCTCCGCCTCCTTCAGTCGTCTCCCGCATGCCGGTGTCGCTGTACAACCGCGCAGACAAGCTTGTCCGTGCGCATCCGTACGTGATTGGTACAGGAGCTGCGTTGGCCCTGGGGCTGGGACTTGGCTACGGCACGGCGCGTCTGGGATACGGTGGGAAATGGGGTAAAGCCGTGCGAGACAGGGCAAAGTTCGGCACGAGAGGGGTGGTCGAGGACGGGATGCTCAAAGAGGCTATTGGTGAGTGCCGACGGCGCGAGCGTCAATGCAGCGCTGACGGCAGTCATCCTCTCTCCATCGCCGATGCCTCCTCTGCTATGGGTGCTCACCGTCACGCTGTTGAGAGCGGGTTACATCGTGCTTGTGGCCGTGCCGCGCGTCGCAGACGCCGACGCGCTCGAGAAGAAGCTTGGTCCGCTGCCTGAGAGGTCGGGATTGCGTGTGTTGATCTACGACCCAGAGGACGTGCGTCGGACCGGTCACCCGTCTTCGAGCCGGCGCTGATGTGCAGTCCACCACGTTCCCTCCATTCCACACGTCACTTATGGCCACTCTGCGACTCCCCTTCGCCGCGACGGACGCCTCGCACGCCGCCGATCGACCCGTCTCTCCCAGTGGACACGTCGCACACGTGCACGCGTTCGTTTCGCTCTATGCGCTGCACCCGTGCCCGCCTAACCAACCTTCCGCCCTGCCGGCGCTTCCATCCCTGCTCAAGCCGGACCACTCTGGTCGAGCGCCGATGCTGATCACTCTCTATCCTTCCGGCTCGGTTCTCGTCCAGCCCGACTCGTTCGCTTCGCAGGTGCTCACCAACAACCACCGGCTGCTGGGCCAGAACCTCGCCGTGTCCACGCCCGCTCGTATTGTCTCGCTCTACGTCGGCCACCTGAACCTTCCGCCTCTTCACGCGATGCTGGCCAACGCGCATCTTATGATCTACCGCTTGACGTTTAAAGACAAGTGGAAGCACGCCGGCGCATACGACAAGCTCTTCGTGCTCAAGGACGAACTCGTAAACCGCTTGTCGCAACTTTACGCCGGCGTGATTGGCCGACTGGGATACGGAGCCTCGGCCAAGGATTACACACACTTTGAACGACAATTCCTCTGGATCCTGAAACGAGGCCGAAAGTCGACCTACTCCATCGGTCAATACCCTTCACTGCCGTTCATTCTTTCGCACATCTCCCCGACCCTCCTCGGCCCGCTACTGCGCGTCCTTCCAACCCTGCCTGGACCTAACGGCCCGCTGTTCGCCAGCGTGCAGGGTCTGCCCAGCCGACCTACGTCGCTTGGATCCGTCGCATCGAGCGCGACATCAGCATCCGCTTCGGCTTCGGCATCTGCAGGACGAAGAGGGCGACCTGCGGCCCCCACAACAGCCACGGAGAGTGCTAGCAGTAGCGACCACGAGTCTGGAGAGGACCTGGGCAGCTCATTGCATTCGCTCAGGACGACGAGTTCGCGTGCCGAAAGCAGCGAGAGCGGAACGGGCATGGACGAGAGCTGGGCGCATCTGGACTCGGCGCCATGACCGGGTCAGATATTCGCCACGGAGAGAGGAGCATGTTGTTGTTTGTGACTGTTTCCTATCGTTGAGAAATCAATCCTGAATACGTTGTACGGAAAATTCTGGCCCACGCGGTATATAGCATAAATGAACGTATGCAAGCACCCTTCTGATCACTGTGGATTCTCGGCGATAGATGGCTTGATGCATGTCCTAACCCTCCACCAGCCAGTACGGCGGCAATATCCGCGTCGCCAGTGACGAGGACCCCAAAACTGCAGCCTGAAGCCTCGACGCCACCCGCGTTTCATCTTAACCCTCGCTTTGAGCTTATGCGCCGTGCTCGATGAACGACATTGCGCTCAGGCACGCTGGCCAGACTCTCAGTTACCATCTCGACTGACCAAGGACCCTTGGGCCGCCCGTCTGGACTCTGCTGCCCCGTCGCCCGACGCCAGATCCTCGAAAACAAAATCAACGGCAGAATGAATCAACATGACTGACCCGCCGAATCGATATCGATTCATCTGTTCTAACACTAGCGGCTCTCCATTACTCTCTAGCCTCCCTTGCTCAAAGCCCAGCGCGCTATGAGCAGATCTCGCTGAGAGCAAGAAGACAGGTGTCAGACACGACAAATACCCCGTCCGTTCGCTTCCGCCGTGACGGGAGGACAAACTGGTCAGAGCGCGAAATTGATCGCTGGCACGCTTTACACACGCCGAGTCGTCGTCGCCACGCCGGGAGCCCGAGGTGGCCGACAAGGACAAATCATCAGAGTCGCCTGTCACGATCCATCAATCGATCAACTCACACATCTCGAAACGGGACACATCGCATTCCAGCCGACTTTTTCCCTCGACGCCCCTTACCAGCGCGTTTCATCTTTTCCTCTCGGCGCAAAAGTCCAGCCCGAGCCGCCCTGTCACCGACCTGCTGTTGCTCACATCGTCGATATCACCAACGTCATTCCCACTACGACTTCTAGCTCTTCAGGCTTTCTCCCCCGCCCCTGCGCCCCCAGACCGTGTTCGATTCGCAGGGCGAAAACAGAGCACGCGGGGACAGGATCTCGTCTTTCGATTCTGTCACCTTTGACCCGTATCGTGCCTTGCTGGAATCTCTTCTCCCTGCACGACCCTGTCACGTATCGACCGGCGACACTCTTTCTTTACCCCGGCAATCACCTTCACCGACGTCTTGACGACACTTTGCCTCTGATCATCGCTCAGCAACATCGGCGATAACCCAATCACGACCATGACTCTACGCAAAAAGTTCTCCCGCAAGTTCTCCAAGGCGAACATCAAGGCCGATCCACCGCCTCCTCCCGTACCGACGTCTGACCTGGCCAAGGTGAGTCCGAGGTCCACCTCCTACTCCAGTGTACGCGCTCATGGCAGGTGCTCACGCTGCCCCCCGTTCGACCCTCCTCGCCCTTGCTCGAATCCTCCTCCTCACTCGTCAGACCCGGAGTCCGCAAGCACCTTCACCGTCGCTCGCGCTCCTTCTCCGCTTTGACCCCTCCAACCGCTGCCTTTGCCTCCTGTACGCCGTTACGCGAATCGGTCTATTCGCAGTACTCGAACAACTCGACGTACTCCATTGACCAGCCTTGGCGGAGCCAAGAGACATGGCAAGCCTTGCACGCCCCTCCGCGCTACCCCTCATCGCCGCTCACTCTTCCGAGCGCTTTGCCCACGGGGAGCGGGGGTTGGAGGAGCAAGGTCGGCGAGGGATTCTCTTCCCGTCGCAACACGCCTCGGCCGCGACGAAAGACATTGAATGGGGAGGACGAGCGATCCGTCAGCTCGAGCGCGTCTGAAGGGTGGGACGACGGTCGTGGGGAGCTGTTGTACAAGCTTCAAGAGCTGCAGCTCGATCGTGCGGCGGCTTACTCGACTCTACCTCGCTCGAACACCGGTGTCCGGAGCTCACCGCTCAAGACGACGCTGCTGCCTAGCCCGTCCGTACCCGAACTCTCCCACTCCTCCACGACGTCGGAAGAATCGCATTCTGCTGAAACGCCGACACACCCGCATGGCGGCCATCAGCGCAACGAGTCGCTCCTGCCACCACTGCTCCCCATCAACATTCAAAAACCCCCTCACCGCTCATCGTCCTTTACCTCTCTCCACTCGTCCCGCCCGGCGCTCACACCCCGAGATTCCTTTGGTGCTCTGCCTACACCAAGCGCCGTGCCGGCTGCGATTCCCTGGGGCCGACGGTCGTCCGCTGACCGCCGGTCCGCCTCGCCCACCCCCGCCAAGC
>JAHXHD010001371.1:0-14433 GCA_019857685.1 Papiliotrema terrestris | reverse complement strand
CACCCCAACATATGACCTATCGCCCAGCACATACTCCTACACTCCGCCGCTGTCCCTGCCCGGTACAATCCCCCCGTGGATCCCAAAACGAAAAGCCGAGTGGAACGAGATGCCTTTCGCGGAACCTTCTTATGATGGCGGCGCTGGGGGAGCGGGATCTGGGTCCGCAGGGCCCTCTTCGGCGTCATCATCACATGCCCACTTTTCGACTTATCCACATTCCCACTCCCGATCCCCGAGCACGAATCATCCCGACTTTCTGGGACATGCACCGTCCAGCGTACATACCCAACCACACGCGAACGGTTACGCGACGAGTTCAGCATCGAGGAGCTACTCGAATCCGACGGGAACGAGTACGCCCAACTCGGGCATCGGAGGCAGGTTCGACGGCGGCGGGGGCGGCGGCATCGGCGGTGTTCCCAATCCGTTGGTTGATCCCACGCCACACAGTATAGGCTATCCGGGCATGTTGTACGGGCAGGTGCCGCTGCCGGAGAGCGCGCTCGCACCACTGCCGCCGTGGACAGGGGACGAGACAAAGGTCACCGGCGAGGATTACGCGAGAGTGAGTGGAGCGGACCGGGGCATCAACGTCACTTGGTCAATGCTGATGCCCAGGCCTTGGGCATATATGAACACCTGTTATCGGCCATCCCCCACATACGACCCATAGATCAGTCGGCACCGATATCTCGCGGCCAGGATTTCGACACCTTACTGCGCCTAGCTTCGGAAGGAACATCAATAATATCAGGGCAACAAGGCCCTTCCCAGATCGTCAAACCCCCAGCTGCAAACTCCAACGCCAAGACATCTGGTTCCACCACGCCCGCCAAGCGCCCCCACCCAGAAGCCAAACACAAAGCGCCCACCAGATGCCTCGGTTGCGGCGCGACAGAAACGCCAGAATGGAGGAGAGGGCCGTTGGGCCCGAGGACACTATGCAACGCCTGCGCACGTCTCATAAGCTTCCTTACCAGCACCACAGCTGACATACAGGGTCTTGTGCATATGAAGCTTCAACGCAAGAAGAGGAAGCTCGAGGAGAAAGAGGCGGCAAAGAAGGCGGAGGCGGAGAGGAAGGGTGAGGGCACGTCGTAGCGTGCGAGTGATCCGGGAGTCTAGACGGAGCGCTCTCGATTATGTATATCCAGGTTATATTGTTGCATCTTGCACGAAACATCCTATTGTATAGTGTTCAGCAGCATGGGACAATGCAGCACATCGCTGCTTGAAGATATGACAAGTCAACATGCTTTACATCTGCCCGTCAGCTCCGCGTCCGGGAACCAGCAAGCATATTGAGCGGACCATTTTCCCGCTGGGTCCGTTGAAGCCGTCTCCACGTTCACCACTGAGCCGTTTCGAGCTGTTGAAGATGATTGAGTCGACGAGTCCGGCGACGGTGAGCACTCCGCCGATGATCGCGCAAGATCTGTCGTGTCAGCGTTGAGTCTGGCGAAGCCTGTATATAGCTGAGTGAAGCACTGACGAGGTCAGGAAGTGAGCGAAAGATTGCCGGCTCTCGGTGTGGATGACCTTCATGGGCGAGATCTCGTAGCTGAGCGTCAGCACGATATCAGCACGACAACGTGGTTCCCACTTGAAGAAAACCCCTGGTACACCGTTGACACCGTGGCTAGTCATGTCTGCGGTCAGTGAGGACCCGGTTCAGCCACCTGTTTGCGCCAACTCACGCGTATGTCCGTCTCGCCCCGGTGCATTGCCTTGTCGCAAGTCTCGCTCGTATTGCGTCACCGAGTACTGGTTCGACGAGATGGCGTCTCCGCTCAAGTAGACGAACTTTGTAGAGACGACCTTGAGGAAGTCTACCATGAGCATCCGTATCCTACCAGCCGCGCTGTCCACTCACACTGGAACATGTAGTCCGCTGCAACGTTAGCTGACATGTCGGACGGTCATGTGATAGCTTACACTCTTCCGTGTGCGCCGCAACAGCCTGCAGTGGATCCTTGATACCCAGCTTCGCCCTCGTAGCCATCTCACGCGGGTACGCAGCTGCCTCGGCCTCTGGGGAGATGTCCGCGCCGAAGCGGAATTTGTTGATGATGTGTCCGAAGTCGTGATGGTTCTTGTCTCGGAGGTACGGCACTAGCTCCTGGATCTGCAGCATGTTGTTCTGGAACGATCGACCGGGCGAGAAGTGCAGGTTGCCGATGACCTAGGTCTCAGCTCCAGCACCGCTCGTTTGGACACGCTGCGGCGCACCTTGTTGACCCGTACCCGCCCGTCCAGACGGCACCCCTCCGTGTTCTGCTCCTGCATCTTGTCAACCCACCCCTCGTCGACACACTGCTCGATGCCGTTGGGATCGGTGAACGACCATCCTTTTCGGACGTATGCTTGGCGGACCTCCTCACATGAGTTGCAGCAACTGGTGTGAGCCCCTGCCCGTGACAGATGTCGAAAGCTCACCCGCTCTCTGGCGGTGAGGCGCCGTAACATGAACCGCAGTAATTGGGGTCTTTGGCCAGATTGGCCCGCTCGACCTCTCCCTTCAACTCTTCTCGTCAGCTTCAATCCTATGCAGCAGTTGGCCAGCTCACGACCCGACTTTGTGCTCTCAATGACCCGCCCGTCCTTGCTTAACCGCGTTTTGGTGATATCGTGCTCTAGGTCCGTTTGATGCTCGCCTGAGATGTCCATGACATCGAGGGATAATACTGCGGGTCAGCTGGTGACGTCTGAATCGAATCGACAATCTGACAATAGCACGGTACCCTAGGGAATGTGATGTCCATCTCAATCACCAGCTTCTCCCCTCGCGACCGGTCGACTTCTATGCTCGGCTCGAGGTGTATCCGGCGGTAGTCGATGAACTCGATGAGCATCGAGGTGAGGATGATTGAGAAGGAAATGAAAGTCACTGCCATGAGCTTCACGGCAGCATGACTTGAGCAGCTCACGAAGCGCTCCAGTCCGCGTCTTGACCTTGACATCCTCCATCGTCTGCATGGTGAGTGCATGCCCGGTGTCCGCCTGTCGGCCCACTGACCTTGCCGAAGGCGTCCAAGCCCTGGAATGAGCCCATGAAGCCATTACGTCCCATCTTGAGCGGTATAATCCAAGCAAGAGAGCGATTTGACCAAGGTGAAAGGGGAGCAAGTCACGGTAATGGCCCGTAGTCGGCAGGATGGACGTGGCCGATGGAGGGAACGGAACCAAATTCCAAAACAACCATCTAACCCGAGCTGAAACAGGCCATCTTGAATCGTGGTCCTCGACTTCCCTCTTGCACTATCACCATGGCAGAACCAACGTACGTCAGCTTTGAGACCTCGGTCGGACCGTTTACGGTCGAGCTGTACACCGCCCATGCCCCAAAGGTCAGTATGACGTGTGGCAGTCTGTCAGCAGGCCGAAGCTCACAACAGACATGCGAGAACTTCGCAAAGCTCGCTCAGAGGGGCTACTACAATGGTATCATTTTCCACCGGATCATCCCTGTAAGTTCTGCAGCAGATGGCGCTGCCTGGTTCTCCGGGATAACTTGCAGGGTTTCATGATTCAGGGCGGAGATCCAACGGGGACCGGGCGAGGGGGAACGAGCATATACGGCGAGCGGTTCGCAGACGAGATCCACCCCGAGCTGCGATTCGTCGGAGCGGGTATCTTAGCAATGGCAAATTCGGGGCCGAACACAAACGGTCAGCTCATCCACCTTCAAGGACCTGAAGCTGACTTGCAGGCTCTCAATTCTTCATCACCTGCGTACGTGATCTCGCAAGCTCCTCAATATTACTCGGTGTCACGACCGCAGTGAAGACCGGCCGCCGCGGCCGCGTCCTTTTGGTACCGCTTGAGGCTGCGGTGGAGGGGACGGGGGTCCTGGCTTGGAACTGTGCTAACCGCAGGCACCAACACCCTTCCTCGACGGCAAACACACGATCTTCGGAAGGATATCATCCGGCATGAAAACTATACAACGCCTGGAAGCCGTTCGGACCGATAAAAATGACCGGCCTGTCGAGGACATCAAAATACATAAAGCCCGGTTGGGCGACTCGACCACGCTCGCAATCCAAAACTAGGACATTCAATACAAATCAATACAGATCGACACGTTTACGAAGAGTACGAAATGTACAGTATGATTGACTACGCAAAGCTCAGCGTAGCGTTCCTGCCGTTAGCGCTGACCGAATGCCAGGCCTCGGTCAAGGATCCTGGGGAGAAGGCGAGACTATTCAACGGGGAATACGATGGGCTATGAAAGGGGACGGCGAGCGGCGCGGGAGTGTCAGATTGACAGCGGGGACCCGCGGAACTTACGCTTTCTGTCTGATGGCTTGCTCTCCACTACTGAGGTCGCCCTCGAGGCTGAAGGGCGTGAGGCCCATGCTGCGGGATCAACGCTGGCTTCTCGAGAGACATGAAGCCACCTACCCGTTTCTGCCCTCCTTGCCCTTCACGTCTGCATCCTTTCCTGTTCCCTTGAAGGAGCTTTCACCAACTCCTCCCGGGAAGTCGGGCGGCGGTCGGGAAGCAAGGAAAGACTCCCTCTGATCCCGTACGTACTCCAGATTGCTCGACGTCATTGGTACCGAGGGGATGTACATCACCGCTGAAGGACCTTTGCCCTGGTGCACCGCCTCGACAGCGTGAATCATATCTGCTCTCAGCCATGATGCGACCACAAGAGCGTGCCGAACCCACCCGCATGCCACCACGCCTGATCTCCTGGCCTGACTTGCGGTATGCTGACCATCGTCTTTCCGAGCTCCAGATGAGGATGTGTCACATCGTTGAGCTCTTGGCTACGACCCGCAGGCGCCCCCGGGAACTGGGTTGTCTCGGTATCGAGCATCCAGTTGTCGGGCTGCAGATACGCCTCTTTGCCGATCTCCGCTTGCGATGCCCGCTCTCTGCTGGTCAGCTTTTTCATCCGCTGCGCGGGGAAGCTGTACGGACCGGAACAGCGGGCGCAGCATGAGATATGCGCTCATCTCCTTCAGATACGGGTAGACCCGAAGTGTTCCCTCGTTCGGTCCGGTATGCGAAAGGGACGTCCAGCCCTGGAACGCCCGGAAGACTCCGCACTGGGGGGTGAGTGCGAGATCAGGATATGGCAGTCTGGCGCGGGACTCACCGATCCGGGACCATCGTACATGTTCTGGTTCGCGAATGCTCGGTGTTCTGCGCCGTAAGCACGGATCGCAGCCTGGCACCACACTCACCCATGTTCCAGGCATCAAAAGCCTCCCAATTACCGGTAAGAATGTCCTTGTAGACATTCCGGTAGTTCTCATCCTCCCACCGCTCCACGCTCCCTCCGTCCATATGTGGTCCCAAGGCGAACTTCGCATCTCCCGGATGTCGGATACGCAGTCGATCGGCGTATGTGAGAGGCGTAACCAGCGAGACAGGCAGGCTCGATGGCGCTGAAAACATTGTCAGAAGCCGTTTCTGGATCTCGATCGCTCGCGGGTGGGCTCGGGCTTGGAGTTGCGGTTTCGACCAGCTGGGCGTGAGCGTGACTCGTCTCAGCGGGGCAGACCACCGACTACAGCTCGAACACCTGCTTGTCGTCTGCCGGGAATCCCTTCACCTCGGGATTGAGCTTTATATACGCTTCGATCTCTTCCAGCCATTTCAGTGCCTGGTGGTCAGTGTAGTCCACTGAGATCCGAGAAACACCTGCCTGTTCTTCCGAGACGACATCCCGGATGATCACGGTGCCACACCGCTTGATATCGGCAAGCAGGGCGGAGCTGGGCTGCGTGAAGTCATCGAACGTAGTCACCGGTATCGTCTGACCGTCAGACTGAAGCTGATGTCAAGACTCACCGCCTGCTGCTGCTGCGGTATCGTCACGGCCAATTCGGCCAACCGCGCGGTCAAGGTCTTCCAGCTCGAGACCAGTCTCGCCTGATTCGCTTCATCCCCGATGATCTTTCTGTCGTGAGTGACATGTCCGACCCCGCGTCTTTTGCCAGGGGGCGACATGGCTGTGCCATGTGCTATGCCAAAGGAAAGGGGGGAACGAGAAGGCACTCACCGTTTCAGATCCAAAAATCGCTGGGGCAGGACCTCTTCCGCTTCACCGGACAACGAAGCGAAGACTGATCCGATCTGCCATGAGCGCTTGACTCGTCTCTGCAACCGCTTTCATGGTCGTCTGCAACACCCACATCGCCCTCTTTTCGCTGCTTACGCGCAGGAGGCTGGCCCATAAACATTGCGGCCATACCGGTCGCACCAGCCGGAGCCGGCTGGACACTCGCCATCCCCCTCCTGCACGGCACCGTCCTCGCAACGTTCTTCAGATGTTTCCCAACCAGCATGATGAGTAGTATGTCCCAGCAATATGTTCGAGGCAACGATGCATGCCTTGCCCACCTCGCCGGGGCGCATATATACCGGGCACCGGAACGAGGCTGCGACGAGAAAGAAACCGGATCAGTGTTAGCCGTTTAGCAGTTTTACCGCGGGAAGCGAGAGGCTTGTTTTGACGGGTGCCGCAATCATCATGTTGTTCCTCTGGCGTATCTGCCCGGAAACTACGCAATGGACGTAGGCAGTCCCGCCGAGCTTCATCCGGGCCTTCGCTTTCTGCTGCTTTCTGCAGTGTGCGGTCGGCCTAGTGCGGGGTGAACATAACGGGCACCGACCAATGACGACCGGAAGGGCGGGGAACAAGACGCCTTGTTCGGAAGATCCTTGAAAAAGATGACATTGAGCTCAGTCGCCCGTCTATTGACCCTCAATCAAAGATGGGTGACAGATACGGCTCCATATATAGAGAGGCCAAATCCTTCCATCAACCCCTTTCAGTCAGAAGGAGAGCTTGCTCTTAATGTAATCATGCAGTGGTCATCCTTGTGCGATGTTCATGCACGAGAGATCTGTCGTGTTTGGCTCCGACTTGCTGCCTGGCCTCGCCATCTGCGTTCCTACTTTCTCGCATGGACCACTGACCCCATTTCTACTCATCATCGACCAGCTTTCCCTCCTTGACCTCATCCTTTCCCTCCTTCTCCTTCGTTTCGCCATTACTCGACTCAGCCTTAGCGGCGTCGGGCAAAGCCCGCCGGATGATTTGTTCGAGCTCATCGATCTTCTTCCGAAGTTCCTTGATTTCTCGATAGACAACTGCGCTCTCGGTCACAGCGGTGCTATTTTCAGCCCAAACCTACCCAACCTCGCAGACTCACTTTGGGAACGCTTTGACGAGTTCCTCGTAGGGCACCTTGCTGATTTCTCCATTCGGATCGTCACTTCCGGGATCCTCGATCCTGGGGTCGCCTTCCTCCTCGGGCACAGGACCGGTAAAGTACGCGCGCAGCCTGTCCGATCGCGTGTGGGCCACCTGCGACTCGAATAAGGCGATCAAGGACAGTGGGACAAAGAAGATCACCGACATAACCGCCTTGTTGAGCTTGGTGTACCAAGACGACGGGAGGAGCCATCTGCCAGTCAGCTCTGATGTGGATGGGAGATTAGGGCATGAAAAGCTCACTCGAGGGGAGCAATCAAAAGAGCCTCAATCAGATTGAAAGGTGCCGGGCTGTTGTCAGCATTGCACGACGTCTAGCCATCACCTCAGCTCACTAGACGTAAGAGTCTGGCGCTCGGACTGCTGTTAGCTAGATAGACGGCACAAGGTGCGACAGCTTACTCAGGTCAATGCACTTGTGCGCGAAGAATGCCAAGTACTCGTCGGTAGCGTTCTCTTCGACATCGGAGTAGGCCGATCCGAACAACGCAATGAGTACGTTGACAAGAATGATGGTCGTCAAGAAGTTCCAAGAGTAGTAGACGATTAGCCCGAATGGATATCCAAAGCGCTCGGACGGAGAATCGAAATCGGGCGATCTACAATCAGTGCTTGCTGAATGCGTAGAACCCACCCAAGTAAGGCTTGAATCAGCCCATTGATGACGATCTCGCCCCCGCCAGATTCTCCGTCGGCGGCGTCGAGGGCGTAAAGCGATTGCAGAAATCCTACTGCCATGATGGCGAGACTGAGCTGTCAGCTGAGCCGGTTGCTTCAGGCGCGGGCGACGCACAGGATGAAGAATATGGCCGACTCGCGCCTACAGGTCAGCTCGCATCTAGACGCCGAGAAAGATGCAGCTTACAGCATCCTGAAGGTGACGACTTCGAGCGTTCCGACGATCTTGAACCCGTCGAAGACCGTGAGCTGTCATGAGCATTGGCCCAACTCCACTGTCGTTGCACTTGCCAACTTGATCCAAATGAGTGGCGCAGCACACGACAAAACCTGAAAACTCTTGAAATGGAGGTTCTGCGCCTGCTCGTTCTTGTTCGCGTCCGTGAAAATCCCGGCGATACGCAACGCAAAGGCGGACAGAAGCAGGCCATCAGTCAAAAAGTTGACGACTGTCCAGAAGCCCTGAGGTCAGCCCGACTTCCGTCTTTACAGACTCACAATCGTTGCTAGTGGTCGGGATGCGATGCGGAACACCTTGGCGACCTTGTATGCCTCTTGCGATCAGTATCTCACCTGAAGCGCTCACAGAGGTCACTCACCCTCGATCAGGAACGACAAGGTCATGATGTAAAGCAGATACTCCCACTCGTCGAACTGGTGTTCCGGATCCAGCTGGTCGAGCGGGCTGTACGTGAGCCGGGCAGGTTTCGGTATGTCCACTGCGTGCATACCTCTGCACGGATTGTGAGTAGACTGTTCATAAGCTGTATTCGAAATAGCCCGGGATGGCACCTCACCAAAGAGGAAGAACAACCAGGTTACTTGACGGAACAAGGTTTGGTATCTCGGCACACCCAGCCTCTGTGGGTTGAGGTGGTCCCAGAAGAAGCCAGACTCTGACTTCTCGTACTGCACATAGTCGATGTCGTCGTTCTCGTTGTTCCGCTGGACCCAGTCGCCCCGCCAGAGCGAGTTGACAACGTGCTGGGCTTCGGAAGATGCGAGGAAGATCTAGCCATCAGCTCAAGTCCGTGGTCTGGTCAAATCGACTTGCCGTGCAGTGCTGATCAATGGCCGTCTCGAGCGCACTCGTTGGTGCGGATGCGTCTCCGTCGCTCTCGCGATATCGGAACCGGGAAGACATGACGCTTTCAAGCCGGTCGGCCGGCAGTGTGTGGACGATACGTCGAGCGAGAACCTCGCAGGCGGTTGCACGGCAGAGGGATTCGTCGTAGTCGGGCGGATTGAGATATCCGTCTCGGATGAACGTCGCTCGCGCTCGTAGAAGACTATGATTAGCCCTCTTTTGCAACGGTCGAGGCGGTATGATGGGCCTTGATGTGCTCACCAGAAGGGTATGGCTTCCGCAAAGTCCCCTCCGCATTGCGCATAGGCTGCAATCACCTCGGGCGTGATGATACTAGATGTCGCGTCTGATATGTCGCTGATCTCGACTTGTACAGGCAGCAAGCGCGTCGTCATCGCTCGGATACGTCGCACGATCTCTAGAGAGTCAGCAAGACCGTCGAGGGAGCCACTGTAGACTGACTTGTGACCGTGTCCTGTTGATCAGCTTATCTCCGGCAAAGGACAGCAGGTTTGGCTAACCGGTTCGGGGAGGATCGAGCGAACGCTCAGGATTGAGCGCTGGTCTTCCACAGCCTTGAGACGGTCAGTATGATACCTCTTTCATCTCGGCCAGGCTACCCACAAGAGCGTCACCCATGCTTGCAATGTCTGGAGGCTGAGCGCAGGTCTGAAGCACCTGGAGCTGGATTCACTTGAATTCATCGCGGTACCAGCGGAGCGGATTATGACGCAGAGGGCTTGGCTGTGTCTGGATATGGCCGGCCTAGCGGAACCAATTTCGGCCACGTGGCGATTCGCGGGGACCCAGTTGACTGCTCGCGCAAAAAGTTGCGAGGCCGTTGATCAGTATTTACGAGCAACGATCATACACATCTCCCTACAGTCAAAACCAGCACACATGGCGTCAAACGTGCTGCCATTCTTCTGGCACCTCGCATCGTCGTCCAAGGATGCTCGTCTGACAGCGTCGGCCGACCTTGTTTCGACGCTGCAGACTTTCCAGTCGACTTACCTCGAGAACCGGCCGGCGGTGGATGGAGACGAGGATGAAGAGGAGGACGAGGACGAAAGCGACGATGAGTCGGGCGAGGAGGTTGACCCGAGTGACGACGAGGAAGATGCGCAGATCCAAGAGGAAGGGAAGAAGCTGGACAAACAGCTGGCGAGCAACAATGCCGAGGATGTCGTGTACACCGTTAAGCGGTTGGTGAGAGGTTTGGCCAGTTCGAGGGAGAGCTCGCGGTTAGGATTTGCAGTCGCCTTGACAGAGGTGAGCTCGACGCCTGGGAGCGAGAGCACGAATGCTAAGCCCAGCTGCTCACGCGCGTGGACACTATCACCGCACCGCAAGTCCTGTCCCTTGTCATTCGATCGTCGCCACACAGCTCGTCCATGCGCGGCCCGGACGTCCGAGACGCCCTGTTCGCTCGATTGTTCGGTATCACATCTATAATACAGTCTGGATCCCTTTTCGCCCCTACTTCATCCCTCGAGACATTCGACAGGGTCATTGACAACCTGCTCGAGCTGGGACAAGCCAAAGGCTGGCTGAGGGAGAGTGCGTGGTGGGGCATCTTGGGCGCAACGGAGGGCGTCTCGCAGGGCAATGTCGAGTGGGCGGCCAAGGCTGTGGACAGCGTTGTGGAGAAAGTGTACGCGGACAAGGCGTGGAGTCAGGAGAAGATTGCCTTGACTTTGGTGCTGGAAGCACGGAGACCGGTTAGTCCGCTGCGTTGAAAGATCGAGCTATGCTGAGAACAAGGACCTGCCGTGGAAGAGCCTGTTTGCTCCGACTTTCAAGCACACCCCTCTGCTGCACTCCCAGAACCTGCACGTCATCGCTCGACTGCTGAAGGTGGGTGCAACATGTGGCTCCGAGAAGGGCGCTACTTATCCTAGGACTCCGACTTCGTCGACGAGGAGGAAGGATCCAAGCTTTCGGTCTCGACGGGATCTTGGAAGCCCCAACTCCACTTTGT
The DNA here is from genome assembly GCA_019857685.1 of Papiliotrema terrestris. Lineage (NCBI taxonomy): Eukaryota > Fungi > Basidiomycota > Tremellomycetes > Tremellales > Rhynchogastremaceae > Papiliotrema > Papiliotrema terrestris. The sequence goes on along the minus strand of JAHXHD010001371.1, from coordinate 3,447 downwards.
CTGGGACAAGATCTTCGACGCATACTTCACGCCTTCTCCCTCGCCCACGACTGGACGTGCCCAGTTCCAGGACTTCTTCCGAGCCGTTGTTGACGGTCAGTAGAGCTGGCGCCGAACCGGGGATCTAGACTGATGTGCAGAATCTCTCTTCTCCAATGCTTCTTCCTCGGAGCGCAAATTCTGGGGCTTTTCCGTCCTGTCCCGCGCTCTCCCCATCATGCCTCCCGCGCAGCTTCCTCTGCTCTTCACGCCAAACGTCATGCGCATCTGGACGTCGGAGCTTGCGTCGGCTGAGCGATACTTGCACAAGGCGGCTCTCAACCTTGCCAAGGATGTTCAAAACACTGTCAAGACGAACCCGACCGTCGGATTTGCCTTGCTGTCGGCGTTGGTGAAGGGCAAGGGTGACTTTGACAAGGTCACCAAGACGAAGACCGTTGAGACTATTATGGGCAGTCTTAACGAGGAGGGTGTGCGAGATTACATCGAGTACCTCAAGAATATCATCCTTGGGGAGGAGCAGAACGGGTGGGTGGTCTCATGTGCTATCGCCGCCGTGCTGATAGCCAGAGCCGATAACGCCGGCCTGGAGGAGCGACGTCAATGGGCTCTCACGCAGATCTACGGCCTGTACAAGAACCACAAAGTCCCAAAAAGCGATGCTGTTATCGCTAGCACGCTCGACTTCCTGCTCGTCCACGGTTTCTTCATCGTCCGCAAGACCGACAAGAAGAGTGCCATCTCTGCTTTGCACTCAGCCCCGAAACCTGCTCTGTCCGAGACCACCGCAGCGGCCACGCGGTCAAAGTTCTTCTCGTGCTTGGTCGAGCTCACAACCGCCCCGATCACGTCCAAGGACAAGGACGGCAAGGCGCACCAACAAGGTTGCGACGCCTCTGGCCGTCTGTGGCTTCGTCGTGTCATCGACACCCTCATCCAGGTCGAGGGCGACTCGAAGCACGCCGAGCTGGTTATGGACGCCGACGACGAGATCAAGAAGCTGAGAAAGGAGGCCGTCTCTACGCTCGCGCAACTCGACAAAAAGTCCAAGGTGGATGCCGAGGTGGCTCGTGGAGTTGAGATCTTGCTCTCGTTCTCGCTCTTGCAAACGTACGACGAAAGCGAGGACGCACTTGAGCTCTTGGAGGAGGTGAACGGCGCGGCGCAACGGATGTTCAAGATTGGGTCCCAGGCGACCGAGGAGGATGAGCACCCGCCAATTGATACGCTACTGGACGTGTTGATTGCGCTGCTCGAGAAGGGCTCGGCGGGGCTCAAGGATCTGGGCAAGTTGGTTGTCGGAATGGTCGGTTCCGCGTTCACCTTGTCGACGGTCGAGCACTTGGTCGCGGTGAGTTCGATCCATACCTTGCGCCGTGTCACTGCTCATCTCAGCAACTCGAACAAACTGCTCCCGAAGCTATCGAAGTGGACGAGGACGAGGATGGAGCTGAGGTCGAGGCAGAGGATGGATCGGACGATGCCGAGGACGATGATGAGGATGACGAGAGCGAGAGTGGCGAGGAGGAGAGCGACGACGACGAAGATGAGGCCAATTTGGAGGTTGACCCGGAGTTCAGGCGGAGAGTCCAGGAAGCATTGGCCGGAGCTGGTGTCAACGTGGACGAGGATGCCGAGGAGGGCAGCGACGATGACTCAGATGAGGAGGTGTGGGACGACGAGCAGATGCTCAAGGTGGATGATCAGTTGGCCGAGGTCTTCCGACAGCGCGCCAATGCTGGCAAATCGACCGACCTCAAGCGTGAGTGTGACATGACACCATGAGGATGTCCGCTCACATGTAGATTTACACATCCAATCCGTCCACTTCAAGACGCGCATACTCGACTTCTTCGAGGTGCTTGCCAAGAAGCAATCTACCAATCCCATCATCCTCCACATTATTGTCCCACTCCTCCGACTCGTGTCCAACGCTTCGCCAACCGAGAAGGACCTGTCCAACAAGGCAACCAGCATCCTGCGAACGCGACTGTCTCAGGCCAAGGACGTGCCGTCCACGGCCGACGCCAAGACCTGCTCGACGATACTGAACGAGATTCACGCCTTTGCCCGGCGCGCACCCTCGATCGAGTTTTCCCAGATCTGCAGCTCATGCTCAATCTTTGTGTTCCGCACGCTGGATGCCAGCGCTCCGACATCGAACGCCGCGCTCGACGCTTACCGAGCGACCCTGACGGACTACATGTCGCGCAAGACGTCGTCGGTGCACCCGGTGTTCATCAACGACCTGCTCAAGCGATACCCAGTCCGAGCGTTCCCGCTCGCCGCGGATCTGCTGCGACACGCCGCCGGAGAGAACGTCAAGAAGCTGTACAACCAGACCCAGGCGTACTCGATGCTCACGTTCTTCTCGCAGCAGCTCAACACGCTCTCCAAGGCGCTGCCCCGCGAGACCGTCATCGACTTTGTCCGCTCTTCTGTGCAGACGACATACACCTTGCTCGAGAAGACGCCGGCGGCGGGATCAGAGTGGGATGCCTCGAGGATCCGAGAAGTGATCCGATTCGCCCTCCACCTGGCACGGTCGTCAAAGGCTGCTTTCGGGGAGGAGATCATCGCCGAGGTGTGGGACACCGCCCGGTTGGACAAGCTCGTCCAGGCGTTCCAGACCGAGGAGAGGACGGCCAACATGAAGGGTGTGCAGAACGACATCAGACAGCTCAAGGCGGTACTGGTGCTCAAGGCGGACAAGGAGCAGACGAAGAAGGGCAAGAAGCTGCAGAAGAGGAAGGCGGGCGAGGAGGCGGACGAGGCGGACAAGATGGACCTGGACGAGCCTGAGGTGGCGCCGGCCAAGGAGACCAAGCCTAAGGCGAAGAAGGCCAAGGCCAACGGCGATGCGCCGGCGAAGAAGCGAAAGGTGAAGGCGGAGAAGGCGGAGAAGGCGGAGAAGGCGAAGGCGGAGTAGCGCGATGAGCGGGAGGCAGCGAGCATCGGGCGCACCATGTGTGTGTGTGTGTCAATCTTTCTTATGGTCATTTCGCATATGCATGTCAGGGTAACGATTGAACGTAGTGTGAGGCAGCAGGTGAAGCATGGTCGTGCTGTTCCTCTCCAAAGCCGTACAGTGCCGTAGTAACAGGCCGCGCCGTTTCGCAGGGCGGGAGCGGATCTTACCGACATCGTAGTGGCGGCGCTGCTGCGAAAGCACGACCACTGCCACGGTGGCATGAGGGCATTCCGCTTCCACATAGGTGCGCATGTCAAGTTGATCGTCTGCCTTGTGTTTAAGGGAGCCTAACACCAGGGCGCCGACGATCACGAAAGTCATAGAGACCGCAACGAACGGAGATATCGCACAAGGATGCCATCCCTCGGCTCCGTCGTGGTCGGGGTGGGACATTCTGCAGAGCATCGAGACGCTCCCGCCTTCGCAGCCACATCAGCGAGACTGCGCACTCATTCGGTGAGTACTTACTGTCAGAG
>JAHXHD010000138.1:0-10974 GCA_019857685.1 Papiliotrema terrestris | reverse complement strand
GAGCAGGGGGTCGTGGTGGACAGGGCGGTGGGCGAGGTGGACCAGGTGGGCGAGGCGGACCGGGAGGACGCGGCGGAGGAGGTGGACGTGGTCGGGGAGGCCCGCCAGGTCGACAATGAGAGGACGAGTGGGCCAGGAGGGAGGCAGAGATGTGCGGCCCCACGCGATGAGATGAGGTCATCTTGTGCGAAAACAGAGAGAAGAGGCACAGCAGTACGTGGACTGGTTTCCCTATGGGAGAGAGCGCCGCCGCACTCCGATGTGTTCAGAATCCAACAAGTGCTTCGCTATTCCCGCTGTCAACTCGTTATGCAGACAGCGTATGATCATGCGGCCGAGGTCGCATTGGAGCGCGATATGCGCTCTTGGACCGTCACTGACGGCACATGGCGCTAAACGAGTTCGCGCTGACTGCTGTTGACTCCAAACATGTCACGCGTGCACGGGACAGGCGTGTGTGCGATCACGTCGCGAAGCGTAGAGGGGGAATCGGCGAGAACCTTCATCGGCAGGGGCGCGCTTGGAGCATCGGGAAGTGTTGGAACGCCTTGGCCCAAACAGCACCTCCCTCCAGCGGAGAACCATGTCGAGCCTGCCAAATCGCGTGTGAGAGGTCCGGATCCGACGGCCTACGACGGCTTGTCGCTAACGATCCGTCAGGTGGGGTTTCGACATATACATAACACATGACACATGACAGGCACAGCAAGTATAAACATGAAGGGTAAGGCTGACGGGTTTAGACAGTACAGCAGTTTACAAGACGGTTTTTCTTCTGATGATCGTACACAGGACACAATGACACAAACGAATCCCCTTTTTGGCGGATACCAGAAAACCATCAAGGCGAAGAAACAAGATGGCCGGTACCGCATGGTCGATCACACTCAAACGCCCAAACGTCAAAACGCCCAAAGCTTTCGTCTCGCTCGAAAATCGTCCAATAGTCGTGGAAAGCAGAAAACACCCAAAAAATGTCTAGTTGATCTAAATCGTCGTGCAGTGTCGAATGGCGTATTCGCCGGGAAACATCGTCCGTTATTTTCTTGTTTCGTCATGGGAATCGGTTCGTCGGCGGCTCACTCTGCCGCACCCTCCCAACACCAATTCGAGACTAGCTCGAGTCCGTCGCCGTTCGCCTGCTCAAGCTGCTCGACCGCTGGCTTCTCGTCGAGGGGTAGCACTCCGCCGAGGTCCGTGGGGGACGTGTCATACAGACCGCTGCAGTCGGTCGACTCGTTGGGAGGGTAGAATGCCGGGTCGTACATCGATGTGTGCGCTAGCGACTGGATCATCGACGAGTGCGAGCTGTTAGACGAGGCGGAGGAGTCGTCGGCCTGTTGAGAGGTCCCGTAAGCCATGGCAATGGACTGATGGGAGTGCTCGACGCTGGTGTCGTCGTGTGGGAGGTCGCTGCCCGTGCTGCTGTAGCTGCCTCGGTGGCACATGTGCGGCGCCTGGACGGAGTACGTATACGGGAAGTACTGCTGCGTGGGTATCGATCGCGGAGCCTTGCTGGATGACGACCCCGACTGCCCCGCCCCGTCGTTTGAACCGGTTGTCGAGGCGTAGTGCGTGCCCATGGCGATGGCGGCCGCGCCGTAGGCAGTCATTGCCGTGCTGGAGTATTGCGAGTAGTCGACGGGCTGGTACCCCATGTTCGCATGTTGGGACATGCCCTGCAGACCGAGCATGTTGGCGTTGACGTTGTGTTGTGGCGGGTAAGGGTAATATCCCAGTCCGGAGCCCGCAGCGTAGGTGACCGAGGGTCGAGTCTGGCCGGTGCTGTCGCCGACGGAATGTGTCTTGCCGGTGTATTGTTCCTTGACGTCCGGCTTGGCATAGGGCTTGTACCCCTGCGCCATCGCTTGGGCCTTAGCGGCGGCAAGGGAGACCTTTCGCTTGCCGTTGGACTGGTTGGCCTCGTCGGCGTGGAGCGAGCTGATGTCAGGCGCGTCTCGCCTCGCAATGGCTAACTCACAAAAGGTACGCCTGCGACTGGCTCATGGTGCCGATGGACGCGGACGACTGTGTCCTGCGGGACTGGCAGAATGGACAGTCCCGGACAAATCGGGCGATGATCTCCTTGGGGATCCACGAGTAGTAGCGCCTGACCTGTATGTCAGTTGCCGCACTCACGTCGGACAAGCTACTCACCTGTGCGCTGGTCTTGTCTCGTCCGCCGTGTCCCGCCTGTTGATGACAGTGAACGAGGACCTCGAAGATCTGCTCCTTGACAGCGACGGGCTTGTTGTCGTGGCAGATGACCGTATCGCCACCAAAGGTTGTCAACGTAAACATCTTCTTCGCCCAGAACCGGAACTGCGCCGTCTTGGTGTCGGTCGACTTGGGGTCCTGTAGGACGTGCATGACCGAGTCGTACATCTTCTGGGTGAGCAAGGCCTTCTCCCGCTTCTTGGGGGAGAGGTTGCGGAGATAGTCGTACAGCATCATGTCGAACTTGTGTGGCGAGGGAAACATCGGATCAGCCTTTTCTTCGATGTCGGGATCCGGAGTGGGTGGGACAAGGACCCCGTCTTCGTCGATCTGCCAGGGAGGCGAGTCGTCGGGAGAATCCGACCCGGGCGAGGCGGAGCAACGGGGGTCATCAGACGAGAGCGTCGGCCGAGGCATATGATCGGGAATGGGTTGCGGGTGGGGTGGCGCGATGTGGGCTGGGCGCTCATACACTGGAGCGGGTTGTTGTGGGACGGGTAGGGAGATCTGGTGGTATGGGTACGAGTTGGACATCTGGGAGGGGTCGTAGTGGACATCGGTGTCAGTGGTGGAGTAGGTGGCGTTGTCCAGGGCGAAGCTGTCGTGCATGGAGAAGTACCCATCGTCCAGGGTAGGTGATTGCGACATGGTCTGCAGAGGGGTGAAGGTCACGTTGAGGGCGGCGAGACGTGGCAGGGCACGGTGGGAGGAAGAGCCAGTGTGGTTGCAGGCAATCTGATGACCTAGTGAGGATAGGAGGAGAAGAAGAAGAAGGTGAGTGGTGGTGCGAGTTACGGTGGTCAGCATTGCATCGAACAACCAGAGGGCGAGGGACCATCGAGGTTCGACCTCGATGTACGGGAGGGAGAACTTATGAGGTTAAGAGGGGCAGGGTTAAGCACTCACTGTAGCTTCGACGTCACCTATGGCGCGACTCAGACCAGGTCACTGGTTCTTTCTCAAGCACCGTCGCGTGTCGTCAAGCCAAGTTGGGGGAGCGTCCAGAGACGCGTCTCAGACTGACTGGGCGCAGCGACGAAGCCGGTCCAGGAGGGATGGGGATGGCTCGAATGATGCAAACAGAGGACGGGCGGGTGGTGTACAAGCACAGAAAAGGAGACGAGTTGGGGCTGGATGAATGAACGGCAAGACGAGACACTGTTGGAGTCGATGCTGGTGGTGCTGGATCTGATTCTGGGGCTGGGGATGTGGGAATGAGTGAATGCTATTATAATGATGGCTGAACCAGTCGGGAGCCAGCTTTACCGGTTGGCCGCGTTGACAACTTGGTTGTTAGCCGGAGAGAAGTGATGACGATTGACGTGGCGACGGGGCCGGTCACAAATGGGGCCGGGCCAATCTGGTCGTGTCTATATGAAGCGGTCTGGAGTGGACGATGGGCCAGGGGTGTTTGACCATTGAGCGAGGGGATATAAAAGGTTCGAGCAGGCACGATGCAATGGGTAGGTTGTTCGAAGATACCCGGGCGCGATCATGTCGAGGCCTCGAAGGGTAAGGATCTAGGTTGTTACAAGACTCTGGTAAGGGGTACGAGTGGCCCCGTGCCCCGTGCCCGTACTCGGCTTGCGCGGGACCGAAACCCTTTAGATCAACCCGAACCTATTGTGGGGATGATGAGCTCGGAGACATGTCTAATGCAGTGGCGCAGACGTGCGCAGGTGTATAGTCCTGAGATGACCACACCGACGATCAGGCCGTCTCTCGTAAGGGTAGGAGCACCATGTGTCTCGGACGGAGAAGGTGAATCGAATTGTGGGTGACTAACCGGGGCTCAAGGTGCCTCAAATAAACTCATCTCGGTCAGGGTACACCGGCCGAGGGCTCGTTACAGTATGCATCGTTCAGCTTGCCCTACAGCCTCGCGAAGTCACGGGACGTAGGGACGCATCTGTCACGATGGAGGGGCCTACAGAGCACGCAATCGTCCCGCTCGAGTCTGCCATGTCGCACATATCGGTCGACCCTCGCGTCCGTCGAACTCAGTGCCTCCTCCAGTAGTCGCTCTATCACCCTGACTCATACTCATACATGTCTGCAAGCTTGAGCCTGTCCGTCCCGTGATCTGGAAATCAGGTCGCACCATCCGTGACGCTGACAGAGACAATCTCTTGCGTAAAGAGATGTGCCTCGCCCTCATCCCCGCGCGCCAAGAGAGACAAGCCTCCCGGTCAGTCACTGGTGAAACACATGAGAACTACCTCTTTTGCACAAGATGCCGTGCCTTCGGGTGGCAGATCTCCGGCTCGATGCATAAACTTCTACAGCCACCTCCATGCAGAGTCTCAGCTCATGACCCATTGCGTCACAGTATACCGGCCTGCATCCCACGGCAAGCTCAAACAAGGTAGGGCGTCGGGCAGAAAGCGATCTAGTGCAGCTCGAGCGGTGACAAATGGCAAGGGTGAGACAGGGCAGATGAGACAGAGCAGACCAAGAGTACAAACTATGGACTGTAGGCTGTGTTTGCAACACCTTCGTGCCAGATCTCAATTAGCTTGGCTTGCTGCGAAGCCTATATTCAGGTCACGGGGTCATACGGATGCCAAGAATTCTGATGCATTGCTGTCCTATCGCTACATGCTTGCTCTCCGATTCATATCTGCTCTCCGCTATCATTACATGTCACCGCCGGCATGCTATAGCCGGAAACGCTTAGGCTCGATTTTTATTAAGTCGACGCGGGGCCGGCAACTGTCGCACCTCCATCAGGGTGGATGGCTTGTCCGTTGACGCTGCAATCAGCTCGTTTCCGGAGGATCGAGCTCGGCATGCAGAGGGTGCTTGCGCTTGATCAGGTAATCGACCTGGGTCGTGTGGCGATAGCCCGATTTGTGTCAAGCGGAGGAATGACACTCACAAGACTCCGGCGTAAGACGCCAAGTACAATGTCACAGCTCCCATGTCCTTCTCGTTTCCGGGCCTGCCCGCCGGGAGGCTCTCGCCCTTGCCCGAACCCGACAGGTCCGACTTGTGCGTGTGGTCATCAGAGTCACCCGCCGTCATCTGCGACGGGAAGATACCGGGCTTGAGTCAGCGGGGTTGCGAAACGGCACGCTTGAAACTCACAGCGATCTGGTTGACTCGGATCTTGAGCGGCAAGAACTCCTGCGCGAGGATCTTGCTGATCTGCACGATCAGCGTCATTCCGGGGCACTTGACCACGAGCTTACCTGGACCACCGCAGCCTTGCTGCTGGCGTACGCGTACTGCCCGCCCGACGCCGACTTGAGCAGACCCGAGATGGACGAGACGTTGATGACCTGCGAGGAGTACCCCTTGGTGCTCTTCGCTCCGGCGTTCAGGAGCGGCAAGAACGCAGCTGAGGTGAACTGGGGTGAGCCGCTGTTCGACGCTCATCAAGTCGACGGTCCAGGGCGACACTCACATAGTAGGCGATGACGTTGGTCTGGTAGATGTCGGACCATTCGCTGAACTCCGACTTCCACAGCTGGGACTTGAACTTCTCGGCGTCCTCTGACGCCTCGTACCCCTCTCGCGAACCTTCACCGGCGATACCGGCGTTGTTGATCCTGCTGTCAGCTGTGATGCCATCTTGTCAGAGGGGACGCGCGACCTACAAGATGTTGATCCCGTTGGGAGCTTGCTTCGAGACCTCTTCGACGATTTTGGCGATTCCGTCTTTGTTGGACACATCTCCAGCGACACTGGTGTCAGCTATAGACCAGGCGGAGCCCAGAACAACCTCTGGAAGGCGATGTCGAGCTGCGAAACTGGTACTTACGGGATGATTTCTCCTCGCTTCTGGCCGTCGCCTCCATACTTCTTCGCGACGTCCTGGAGCTTCTCTGCATTTCGCGAGGTGATGAACACCCTCGCGCCGTTCTCGATAAGCGCAAGCGTCTGCATCAAACCGATTCCGGTTCCTCCGCCTGTGTGTCAGCGCTGGGGAGTCAAGCCGGATCTGATCGTAGCCATGCGGCGCGGCACGCACCGGTGACGACGGCCGTGAGGCCCTTGCAGCTGAACAGCTCGGCAGCGGATAGGTGGGCGTGTTCTCCGGTCTGGTTGCTCATGTTGGGTAGGCTCGTGCTGAAGCTTCTATGCAGTCGAGGGAGGGGTGGGTGGAATATGTGTCGCGAGAGAGCGGGTGTGATGGATCGAGCGACGGATGGCAAGAGCGATATATATCTTGCTGACATGTCGGGTGGAGGATTGATGACGCTATATAAAGGTCATGGCATATGTAGTCTATGCGTCAGCCGTCGGGTTGGGCAATGGCGTGCGATGCGGACTGTAGATGTGGAGGGTCGAGAGGTGCACATATATTCGGTCATCGTGCACGCATGAATGATGTCACATTAGCATCCGAGGGTTGACATGATTACACGACTGCCATGCTAGGTCACAGATCGCTTGCACGCCGACGATCGGGGGAGGGAGGCACCCGCGCGTTCGGCATCTTGACGTTCCAGCAAACCTTATCGTACGAGATCAACAGTTCACCCGAAGCATATCGAACATCGGGCAAGCAGTCAAGACAAGCCGAACCACCCGCTGCAATGCATGCCGCGCACAAGTAATTTGGAGGAAATGCAGGGCGAAACTACTCCGCATCCGTGCGGACTTTCCACTTTAAGCACTCCAGCGTCGCTTTGGCATCTTCAGCCGAGCTGTGCCCGAGGTCGGACGTCCTGTCCTGGATGAAATAGCCCAGCTTTTCTTTGACGCTGCTGTATTAGCGAGGCTCGCTGTATCTGTCGACAACTCACATGTCGCGTAGAGCTCGACGGTATGGACGGCCTTTGTCGTGCGGGAAGAGCTGCTGGTCAATCTCCGTCGCCTGCCTTATGGTGAACTACTCACGATTGCCGTATCGATGACCATGTCATGCACCAAGCGCAGTGCCCTCAGGTCGTTCTCAAGGCTGGGCGTCAGCTGTGAAGCTGCCAGAAGGTATTCATGCGCCTACCCGTGTCCAACAACGATCGTATCTGGGCCAATGAACATGCACGCGGCTTGACGAACAGCTTCGAGATCCATGAGCGCGGAGTCCAGGTCTCCGGGGTTGACGCCGGAGAACCTCGAATTCAAATCACTTCCGTCAGCTGGACAACCACACAAGGTATGCAGCGTATGCAGCTCACAGGACCGGGACCTTTTGTCTCACCAGCTCGTCCAATAATGTCGCCCCCTCTTCGTCGACGATCGTCGCCCTCGCCAGACTAGATCCCGCCGTTGTATCTGTCTTTAGCCCGTATCACCTCGCGGCTGGCCCCACCCCGCGCAACTCACAGATCATCTCGCAGTCCATAGCCACCACGTCCACCCAGCCCTTCGGCGCTTCATTGCCTTCCACCACCTGCTTGACTGTCCTAAACCCCGCTCGCCGCTTGAGCTTCGCATCATCCTCCTTCTCACTGAAGACATGTACACCCTCTTGACAACCCGCCTCCCCCCGTTCACGCTTGCAACAGCTGTAGATCCATTTCCTCCGGCCCTCGACCCGTTCCGGCGCGGTACGGCCGTAGTGAAACTTGCACTCTCCCACGCGCTGCTCGAGGTCCTTGGACGAAACGACGAAGTGGACTTTGCACCGCGAGCATTCTTGCTCTGTCCCTTCTGCGTCGGGCTCTTCGCCGCCACCGATACACAGCTCCGGGTCGAGGGGATCAGGGTACCCCCATTCGCGGAACTCGGTCGGAGCGAGACAATACGGTTCCACCCTGCTTCTAGTAGGGCGGGATGCCTTGGCCTTCTCTACGCGTTCATGCGCTGTACGGGATTCCTTGTTCGTGCCGATGGATGGATGGTCGAGCGAGTCCGGAGGCGGACGTCGTGAGACTGCGACTGCTGCGTGATGCATGGCGGACTTGTACGCTCGCACGTTTGGCGAGGACGCCGATATTTCGGCTTCTTGTGCGAGCGCGGACTTGTGTGCGAGGTCGGGAGCGAGCGGGAGGACAGCAGAGTACTGGCATCAGCTGCATGTTCCAAGTGAGCTGTCGTGCCTGCTCACAAGCTTGACAAACTGTTGATATAGCGTGTTGACTGGCCGTCAGCCCATGTCTACTGCCCATATCAACGGCAACTTGCGAGCTTTCTGCCGGTCGCCTACGGGCTGCGGGCCCAATTTGGTTGTGACGGGTATGTGAGGAGGTCTCGTTGTATTTATCGCGGTCGACGTCGTGGGCGTGACATTGGTTGCTGAGGTCTTTGAAACGGCCGGCTTCGCAAGCGCCGCACTCGACTGCAATTAGCTCATGCTCGACACCCTGATCATCAACCTCACAGCCGTCTTGACTCCCGTCACAGCCTTCGATAGCCCCTTTGAGCTGCTCAGCGCATCCATTGGACTACCCGTGCCCTTCATCTCTACTCTCGGCTTCTTGGCATCTCTCTCGGCGACGGGCATTGGCAGACCACCATTCCGCTTGACCTTGCTGTCATCCTCCATCAGCCGCCCATCGCGACTACCGGACTCCTTCTTGGGCTCAGGTCTCGCCGTGCCACTTTCGCCCTTCCGCTTGGCTGGAGTTCCTCTTACCCCCTCGTCGGTCGATGCCCGTCGTACGCTCGAGGGAGTGGATGACTGGCCATGCTGGAAGAAGCAGGTCGGGCGGCGGCAGGTCGGATCCGGACAGCGCGCCGTAAACAGCCCAAGCGGCTTGAACATGGCGGCAAGATTTATCGGAAAGAGCTATCGCACCCTGAGCATCTAGCCGTGGTGGTGACAGTGAACGCTGAAGGATGAGATGAGAGTACGCGCACAGGTGCGTACCGTAACTTGGGAACCGTGGATGCTAAGCACAGCACGTGACTTGAGTCTATTTGGTTCCGAGCGTGCGAGGGAGCGTCGTCGGGCTATCGGCTTGCCGGCCAAGTCAAAGTACCCCCTCCGTTTCAGTGTGAGCCGCATTCACCTGATCATCAACGCCGCGGCTGCCGTTGAGCCCGGCGGGGAGGAGATGCAACAGCCGCAGCACAAAGCTATAAAAGGGCAGCTGTCATTTCCCATACGGGCATCAACTTTCCCATCCGGACCTGGTTCGCATGTCCCTTGTCGACCGTATTTCCTTCCAACAAATCGCAGTAGCCGCCCTCGCAGCATGGGTCTTCTGGATCTTCCTGCGTGTACTCAACAGGCATGTCTGATTCGTCTCCGGAGAGGACACATCATGACGGACAGGAAGCCGTTTGAGCCCATGCCTGTCATCGGTCATTTCTGGCATTACGGCCTTCGCGACAGGCACTCGCAAGCTGAATGGGTGCTCGAAGCACTCAAACACTTTGATCACAAGACCTGGCAGTTGACTATCCCGGGCATCGTCTCCCGAGGACATATCATCTCTGACCCGGCGTGAGTCCCGCCGTCGTTCCAGGGGCAGCCAGAGTTGTATATGGGCGTTCGCTCACACAACAGGGTCCTCAAGTACATCACCCTCAACAAGCATAAAGTCTTCACCAAACAGGGTTATTTTGCCGACTGCACCCGCGAGCTCTTCGGTCAGGGGTACGTACTTTGATCGCCGCCAGACTGCTGCGCCATCCTATGCGAAAGCGCGGACTCGGGCTTACGGCGCAGTATCGTCATCGCGGTTGAAGGAGAATGGCTCAAGCAGCGCAATGCCGCGCATACCTTTCTCACCGCGGACATGCTCGAGCTCTTGACCTCCAAGGTGCTGCCGCGACACCTGGGAATCATCTTTGACCGGATGGACGAGGCTGCCAAGCGAGGAACGAGCATCGACGTCAGTCAGCTCCTCGTCAAGTACGTCTTTGCCGTATTTGGCGATATCGCCTGGAACGTGAGTACGCTTCTGCCCATCCGAGAGGAGGGTGTGCTTTCGCTTGGCTGGCATGACTGACCCGCAGACGAGATGGGAAGATATACAAGACCTCTCGGATGTGTTTGACCACACCGTCGACGGGTTGAGCTATCGTTTCGCCCTGCCCGGCTTCCGATTCTGGGAACGCATTTTGCCGTATGGTGCAAGACTGCGCAGAAACATCGGAATCATCCGAGAAAGTGCGGCCAGGATTGTGCGGAACATGCGGGAGAAGATCCAGGCCGAGGAGTTGGGCGAAAAGGACCCGAGTCCTGATACCGGCTTACTGATCCGGAGTCTGCTGCAGGAACACCTGAGCGACGAAGTGATCGTCGACGCCTCCGTGAACTTTGCCAATGCTGGTGAGCAACATTGCACCGACGTGCACTGCATACCCCTGTGACGCTCACACAAGGCCGGAGTACCACCTCTCACTCGATCTCTTGGACCATCTACGAGCTGCTCCGACACCCCGACTACCTCAAAGCTCTCGTGGCCGAGCTCGATGACCGCGCGGCGATCCCGACGGGACAGCTCATTCGCGACCTCCCGATGCTGTCCAACATCGTCTCCGAATCTCTACGACTGAACCCATCTGTGCCTTTCGAAGTGGTCCAGTCCCACGCCCCAGGCCCCGTCGGTCTGCCAGACGGAACCGTGATCCTCCCCGGCGAGGTCATCTACTGGTGCATCTGGGCGATCAATCGAAGCACTCGAACATTTGGGCCGGATGCGGAGCAGTTCAAGCCGGAACGGTGGGAGTTAATGGACAAGAAGCCGACGGCGTACGAGTACGCGACGTTTTACTCAGGCCCTCGCGCTTGCCCCGGCCAACAGATGGCGAGGTTGACAATTGCCTTCGTGCTGGCCGAGTTATTTAAGCGATGCGAACTGATTCCTGCGTGGGATAGTCCCAGGCGGCTGGACGAGGGAATCGGGGGGGAAATGC
>JAHXHD010001368.1:0-14473 GCA_019857685.1 Papiliotrema terrestris | reverse complement strand
ATGTATAGCTCCGGGGAAGCGGGATAGGGGAAGAGGGGGAGGAAGGGATTGATGGGGGGGTTGTCCATCGCATATGGCATCTATGCCCGCCATGCATGCACTAGGGTCAAGATGAAACCCATAAGTGCTGGCAAATTTGGCAAGAGAGCGTGAATCGATGCATAGCGCGCACAGCAGTTCACCGGGCAAAACGAAGTACAGCGTGAAAATGAGCAACAGGAACATGCTGCCACAAGCCGTTCCTTCATCTTCGTCCGTCCCCCTCATACATCCTCGTCAACCCATCCATCATGGTCAAAAAAGTCAAGGAGAGGTGAGCTATCTTTGTCGCTTCGGCGTATGCTAGCTGACGTGCCAGACGTATCATCGTCAAGCTCATGTCGACTGCGTTGACCGGCTTCTTCTACACGACGACACGAGTGAGGACGGCGCAAAAGTTGAGCTTCGTCAAGTACGATCCGAAGGGTGAGTTGTGGGTTCGGATGACCTGCGGGTCATCGCGACAACGAAGTGCCGTGACGCGAGGAGAGGCGCAGCGCTGATTGTACAGTGCAGAAGCATGTGCTGTTCGTTGAAGGAGGGAAATTAAAATGACCCATCGCCCCCGTCATCTGGACCTGACCTTGGACTGCTTCACCATCCGACCTCTCGCTCCGATGTCCGGCTGCCCCTCTCATTGCATCGCCCGGACCCGCACCGGCATATATCACGACATCGCACATATTGTATCTCATGCAAACCATACAGACTAGCTACAACTGGGAACGCTGACTCGCCTTCCTACCCCTTCCATCCGTCTCACCCTTTCCATCCCTTCACCAGCACCACTACCGATCCTTCCGGTATGGCCGACACAGGGTCCGACAAGGTCAAGCCCGCCATGCGCCTTTCCACATCTGGATGGGAGATCAGCGCAACCAGGGTCAAAGACTGCACATCAGCGCGTTCCCAGCAACGGCACTTACCTCAGCTGGAGCAGCATCCCCCTTGGGTCGAGCGATCTTCCCCTTCTGCAGTACGACATCATACACCTTGCCGATGGGCGTCACCTGGGATGAGCTCGTACGCGTTCCAATACGACTCGACTGACCTCATGCACCCAGACCTTTTGCGTCACTCCATCGACCTTCCCGGTCCCTTTCCACGCCGACACCAACTCCTCACCCGTCAGGCCTTCCTTCAGCTCGAACCACCTTCTCGGCAAATCAGGCTTTTGTCCAGCAATCAACGGCTTTGCGGCCATGCGCAGCTTCTTCAGCTGTATATCATGTAGCTTCTCCGCTTTGGTCTTCGTCTTAGGCGCTGTTGTCGCTGCAGGTCCATTGGCGGGCGACTGAGTCGGCTGTTCCGGCTGAAGACTAGGCGGTAGTCTGTCCGGCGAGGGAGGGCGGGCCCGCTTCAGATCCCTCGTATGTGCTACAGGCCGATCGTATGCTTCCTCCTCGCGACCCGGGAAGTGCTTCGCCAGGATATCTTTTGCTTGCTGTTTGCGTACCTCCCCAGCGTCGCTTCGGGCCGTGTAGTCGCGTCGAGCCGGGCAATTGTGTTCGTCCTGCCGTCGATGTCTGCCATAAGCACATGCATAGCGCAGCGGTCAAGATCGAGGCCATAGATGTAGCCAGTCAGTCAGTCGAGAAGCAGGTCAAGTAGCCCACGTACTGGGTACAGAAGGCGCCATTGCAGTACTCGCACCGCACCTGCCGAGCGATCTCCCCATCCGAGTATCCTCCAATCGCTTCGATCCGAGGTCGCTCGCATCGGTCCACGTCGCACTGTGCCTTTCTGGCGAAGCTGCTTCCCTGAGATGTGGGATGGTGATACGTCGATGTCGATGCCTCGGCGCAGGCGTGCGTGCTGATGTGGTCTTTGCAGTACACCAGAGAACAGTGTGGGCAGGTGATGGGCAAGAAGTCGACCAGCGGGCAGATCGCGCATCGTGCCCCAACGTGGAGCGTCGCCATTGCCAGAGTCTACCAAAGTCACCGCTCCGTATTCGTGGCGAGAGCGATCAGATCCAAGTCAGGTACTTATGTGATGTGTGGTGACTCATACATGATGATGCTCGTGCGAGCAGGTGGAAAGCCTCCACCTCGGACGTCCACCCCCGCTTCTTCGGAAATTTCACATTACACCATACTTGCATCATCACCTTGAGCCACTTGCAACATGTCGGTCGCGCGCATACAGGTGCTCGACGGCGGCATGGTCAGCTCATCTGTCCACGTGCTCGCACAAAGCTGACGAGCAGGGCACGACGCTCGAAGCGCTCGGCGCCGACGTCTCGACTCCCCTGTGGGGATGTGACCTCCTCCAGACCAGCCCGGAAACGATTCGAGACGTGCATGACAAGTTCCGCCAAGCTGGCGCAGACCTCATTCAGACTGCGACGTATGGAAACGGCTCTCTGAAGGAAGGGCGGCGCTCACTCCAGGTACCAGCTCACGCAGGATGGTCTCTGCAGACACGCCAAGATTGACGAAACGGCCGCGGGGGAGATTATGCGCAGTGCCATTCCCCTCGCCTCATCGTCGTCTTCCGCCCCTCCCTCGCAGCATCACACCTCTCACGGTGTCGTCCTCTCCATCGGCCCCTTCGGCGCGACCTGTTCCCCCGGCCAAGAATATGCAGGCCTCTACCCCCCGCCTTATGGTCCTTCCACATCTAGCAACGCCTGCCCCGCTTCTGCGCGCGAGGACGTTGTATCCGCCCTGACGGAGTTCCACCTCCGCCGGCTGCTCACCTTCTCCGAGGACACAGAGGTCTGGGCCAAAGTCAATTGGATCGCGTTCGAGACAATCCCAGTCTTAACGGAATATACGGCCATTCGGCGGGCGATGGCGTCGTTGAAGAAGGCCGGGCGAGCCGCGGAGAAACGGTTCTGGATCACGTCGGCTTTCCCGGAGGGGTTACATCCGCAGGTGACTGCGGACGGGAGCCATGTAACCGTGAAGGACGTCGTGACGGCTGCGCTGGGCGAGGACGCAGATGGTCAGGGTGGAAGCCTGCCAGCGGCCGATGGAGTGGGCGCCAACTGCACGAACCCGCGATTTGTCGAGGCATTGTCGAGGGACTTTGAGCAGGCGGTGTTCGACCTGAAACGAGAAGGGCAGGCCAGGCCCACGCTGGTGCTTTATCCAGATGGAGGGAGCGTGTACGACGTCGTGACTCGGACATGGTCGACCGGTTCGCTTGACTCAGCCTCGTGGGGCAAGCAAGTCGCGAAGATCGCTCGGCGGGCAGAGAAGGCCGAGGTGGACGGCCAAACGGTGTGGGAAGGCGTCATCGTCGGAGGATGCTGCAAGGCCGGCTTCGGCGAGATCAAGGCTCTCAGAACAGCTTTGGACGGTCAAGAAGGGAGTCGAGCAGAGAATCAGGACTAAAGGTAGTGTATAGCGAAGTTTGGGTTTACATAGTTGTGTCTCGCACCGTCATGCTATGGTGATCTCGTGCTACGCTGATACAATCCATTCTCTCATATGCTCATCTTGCCGAGTCCGCCCGTAGCGCCGTCAATCGATCCTGGTAACGACAACACCTCGACCCGCCTGCCCAAGCCCGGCCACGGCTTCCCCCTCGCTGACTGACTGGAGCCAGATCGATGTTGGAGCGTGGGCCTCTCCGATCCACGCTGCGCCAGGGACGTCATGACTGAATACGCCCAGTTCGGGTCCGTCAGCGGGGACAGGTCTGATGGCTTCTCGAGGCGCTGAGAGTCAGCTACAGCCGGAAACTAATGACCTTCTGGCGACTGACCGCTTTCACCTCGTCGTAGCTTGCTTCCATGCCCGTCACCTCGCGTATGACCTCGCCGCTACCGAAAGCGTGGTATATCCGCACGTCGTGCGTCCGGAAAAGGACGTTGTCCACTCGGAGGAACAGACGCGAGAGGATGAAGAATGAATGGGGCATGACGCGCTGCACATTAGCTCCGAGCTCGATCAGGAGCTCGACGGCTCGGTTGGTTTCCGAAAGACATCCGA
Organism: Papiliotrema terrestris; assembly: GCA_019857685.1. Lineage (NCBI taxonomy): Eukaryota > Fungi > Basidiomycota > Tremellomycetes > Tremellales > Rhynchogastremaceae > Papiliotrema > Papiliotrema terrestris. The sequence goes on along the minus strand of JAHXHD010001368.1, from coordinate 10,493 downwards.
CAACTCACTATCCGCACGTTGAAGATGCAGTCCCCGTTATCGTGCAGCTCGTCCTCGTACAGCCCCACGTCGTCGTAGTATAGTATATGGTCCAGCACCGGATCTTGCCGCGCCAGGAGTTTCATCGGGATCTCGTGCGTTGTTGAGGGCCGGAACGTCTGCCGTCAGCTCCACACACAGGACGTTCTGGAGCGTATCAATCAGACGATCACAGCTGGCAGGGGGTCTGGCCGGCATCCGCAGGACTCACCGACGGCCCGGCGACGGACCCGGCGTAACAAGTGGAATACGTCCAGTCGTGCGGCTTGACCGGCTTGTTCGGTAACGGCGTGTCGCTCAACAGCGCCGATGGGGCCGACCTGTTCAGTTCAGCCCACTCACGTTCATTTGACGTGGTCAAGACCAGACACACCTATTCTTGCCCCACTGTTCCGCCATAGACACCTTGACACCCCCTCCGACCCTCTCCTCCCATCCTTCGCCCGTGGCCACCCCCGCCAGCGCCTCCAGCGCATGAAAGGCCAGCGTGACAGGTGCATCGTTGCTTGCTGAATGGCTTGACGTTTCGTCAGCTGTGGGCGACGTGACCGCAGATGCGGAGCTGGAGCTCGCCGACCCCGAGCCGGAGGGATCGTACATGAGCACGAGCGAGTTGTTGCCGAATGTCATTTCGGGCAGAGGGAGGTTCAACCTCTTCTCAGCGCTACATTCAGCTCCATCCATCCTGCCATCTCTGTCTCTCCCTCGAAATCTGTCTAACGATGTACCGAAGAGGCAGACTCACGCATCAATTTCCTGGCCGTTCAGGATAGGCCGCTTCGTCGCGACGATACTCCACGGTCCGATGCGCATCGTCGAGGTGTACCGCCCCTTCTGTAAGCTGTAGGGCGGAGGCGGAGCGGTGGGCCGTGCAGCCACAGCAGGTGAGAACGCCGTCGTCATGATCTGTGGCCGCGTGTCCGTGCAAGCGAGTCAAGGTATATGTGGATGAGCGAGGAATGATGCCAGAAACGGGTCAACGCCCGGTGGAGGTCCGACTTTTGGTCCGGCCGCGAGGGCGCCAATCAATGTGCCTACGCCTCGGTCGATCATCACCTCGATCCTCGTTCGCAGCCGCACACGATCGGTGTCTCGACTCCGGTCTCGAATTTCCAGCATGGCAAATAGATGCACAATCACTACAATAGCCCTACTGTATACACGCGCTGATCCGACGCTCGCTCGCTCGCTCATCCGGCCAGCCGAGCCGAGTCAACCTTACACTCATACAATAAGATCCGCCGTCCCGTCCGCAAGAATCGCCCGCCCCTTGCTCCACTCTCTTTCCGTGATCGGAGAAGCTCACCCCTGCCTGCCGGCGAAGGGCCAGGGCAATTGCGCCATGATTCCGCTGACTCCTCTAGATACATTGAACCGGCTCGTTTCCGTCTCGCCCGTCGCCGAGGCTGGTCTACCCTCCGCGTTGTTGATGTTGTTGCTGCTGACGTTGCCGTTGTTGTTGTCTCTGGCGTCAGCTTCGCACAAATTCGAGTTTGCTCCAGCTCACTCCGCAGCTGCCATAGCGGCGATAGCCTGGTTGACCATCTCCTCCGGCAGGTCCGCGGGCAGACCACCTGCTGTCAGCGCTGGTCATCCCGCACTCGACCGCCTGCAGACGTGAACTCACCAGCATAGACATTTGGGTCAAGCGGGGCGTAGCCCGGCGGAGGCGGGCTCTCCCCGTTCACAGTCCCGCTCGCGCCCGGCCGCGAAGGCGACACGACCCCCAACCGCGCCGGTCGAGCAGTTTCATCCGAACTAGCACTTCCACTCCCCGACCTGCTCTCGACACCCTCTTCGCCCTCTGCTTGACCACCTCTCTGGCCCCCAGCGAAATAGTGTCCAGGCAGATGAAGCGAGTGCATCGAGATATCCAGCAGATTCGGCGTCGGGGGATTGTGCTCCAAAGGCGAACTCGGCGCTTCGCTCGCGTACGCATCATCCGCGCCGCTCTCGGCCGATTCGTACTCGCTCCCGTACTCTTCTTCGTCAGACAGGAGCTGCTCGAGCGCATCGGCGTCGGGTCCCCTCGGTCCCGGCTCAGGGGTGTCCGTCGGAGAGACGTAAGCGGGCGATGCTTCCCCTGGTGCGATAGCCGGTGCGCGACCGCGGGCGAGTACTCGACGGCGCGAGCCCGCAGTGGTGGGGCCAGGTCCAGCTTCGCTCGCACGCAGAGGAGATGGGTTGGCCGGAATAGACGTTGATAAGTTGGCTGAACGTCCCGCACGGCGATGTCGTCGGCTGGAGTGCGATGATCGACCAGGCGAAATCGGCTGAGCGATTCCGCTCGAGCCCATCGCGCGCGCTCGAGCCGCCTCAAGCAGAGCACTCATCCCTTGCCCGCTTGCACCGGGAGTATGCGCTCTGGGCGTGCCGTACCCCGCATCGAGCAGGATACTGCCCCTCTCGGATCCATAAGCTGGCGGCGGTGCCAGCGTGCCCGTCATCGGCGCCAAACCCCACTTCTTCACATTCGCCTCGATGAAGACGAACCCGGCTTGGCCGAGGTTGACATGCACCGTACATGGTCCATTTGCGCCAATAGTTGGGAACAGGTTGAGTCGCTGGAGGCCGGTATACGCATCGTCCATCTTCCGTCCATTGCGCGTAAAGAACACGGTGCCCGTCCGCGGACGATACCCCACGCCGAGCACGTCGCCTTCGTTCAGCGGGGGGCCGTGCGACGCAGCGGTGAAGGGATAGTTGTGACTCTTGAACCCGTCGCTGGCAAAGTACGCGACGGAATGGCGGTTCCACCCGGGAAGGCGGAAAGAAGGGTACGGTTTCGTCGCGAGGCCAATGGCTACTTCGGTGCTCTGGGGCTTGTCGAACATCTTCACCTCCCAGTAGTACACCTCGTTGAGCTTGGGTAAGGGCAGATTAGCCATGACTGTGTTTCCACCGCCTTCGCGCGCGGGCATGCCCGGTCCGTCGGAGAGGAAGGTGATTTCTGTGCGGCTCTGGACGTAAAGAGACAGGTTGTCCTCGTAATCTGGTTCGAACGCCCATGCCGAGACGCCCTTCTCTTGGATGGACAGGAATTGCGATAGGGTGATGTCGGTCGGGACGGATGATGGGGGATACTGCTCCTGCCAGTCTAACATTAGTGCCCGACTCATCCACGCAAACGCCATACGCACCTTTCGCTCGGGCATAGCCAGCCCGCACGTCGGGCTCGACCGTCTCCAGCCAGCGCGCCTCTACGCCCTCCACCCCTCCTTCGCCTATCACCCCATCCGATTTGCTCAGATCAAGCGGCCCGCCATCTTCCGTCAACCGCACGGCCCTGCGCCGCCGCATAAGCAGCACAGCGATCAAGAAGCATAGCAGCCCGACCAGCACCGTGATGACGACGACCAACACCGGAATGAAGATCAACAGCACGGTCGACAATCCCCGTTGTTCGCCCTGATGAGGCGCAGTCCCGACCGTGCCGCCGCCGCCGCTGCCGGGGCCGGGATAAGGTCCCTGCATCGATGCCGGGCGGTACTTCGTTTCCTCGCCGGTGTACACAGTCCCACCCGCCCAGAGTGACTTGACCCCCGCGTTGAGGTTTTGCGCGCCGTCGCTGGCAGCGGGGGCAGCGAGCGACACGGGCGAAGAGTGCGTCAACGGAGCGATGAGACGGGTGAACCAGTCTGCCGCGGCGGGATGGGCTGCGTCCGTCTGGGCGGATGCCGTTTTGTGCGCGACGGCGATGGTGAGGGGTGATTGCGAGTCCTCGAAGGATGCCGTCGAGGTGTCCATCGATGTGAACAGAGTGTTGGGCTGTTATCACAAGGTGTGGCCGGAGACCCAGGGGATCGGATGAAAGGGCGGGGCGATGGGCGGTGTGGGCGTAGACAAGGGGGTTGAAAGGATGTTTCCGCCTTCGTTATGCTGTTGATTAGTCCACGGTCCAACGCCTCGCTAATTCGAGCGCGGACAATCCATGGAATGTGATGGACAAGACGGTGAACACACCCGCAGATGACCAACCAACCCTCTTCTTCCCGCGCTCGGCAGCCTCGGCCGTGTTCTATCGTACAATCGCCGCCAAGTCAATCTCGTCGGCTCGATCGTTCAGTCTCAAAATGCGCCAGCGTTGATCGTCCTGTGATGCTCCGTCGGTCTCTAAGCGAGAGGACTGGTAGTACAAAGCAGGAGAAAACGGATGAGAGGACGAGCGTGATTACAAGATGACAAGATCGGGAACGGAACGTCTACGCAGCAGACGATGGCGGCTCGACGGGGGTCGGACTGGACCTTTCTCAAGCCAATCGTAAATTGCCGAAAAGGGCAACTCCCCCGCATTCGCTCCACCAACACCCACTCTGCTCTGGTATCTCGGCCGTGAAGGTGTTCAGAGGTACCTGTGAGGTTGATCCTCGAGGACCATATGCATTCGATCTTGGGAACGTGTCAATGCGAACATGTAGCCGAAATTTATGGACCCCCCGATTACAACTTGCGCTTGCCGTCCACGCCCCAGCACCGCCATATTCGCTCGACCACACGGAGCTTGTCCCCTCGCCCCAATCCGGGCTCCTCGACCAAGCGCAGATCGCTCAAGAATCCCTCGCGGCTGCCTCCGCTGAGACCGGCAGCCCAACCGCGCAGTGAAGAGACTCCAACGATCAACAGCCCGCGATCCTTGGTCGACATCTGCTCTTCCTTCTTCGGCGCGGAGATGAGCAAGCGCTCGATATCACTGACATCAGCTAACGCGCTGATGATGCACCGAGGGCTCACCGTAGATTATTGAAGTAGGACATCTTCCTCCCCTTCCCTCTCTTTTCACCTCGCCATACCCCGCGCAGGTATCCGCCCATGGCGTACAGAACCAGCAACGATGGGGCCAAACCGACGAATGCGAATGTGAGCTGCTGCGATCGGAGCAGGTGATCCAGCGAGAGGAGCGAAAGAGACAAGTCGGTCTGCTCGTCAGCTCCGATCAGACAAGAACAATGTAGCTCGCCTTGGTCTTCTGCACCTGGATCAGAAGTGTTCGGATCAAGCTACCCAATAATGCGTTCTTGACTGGGCTCTGAGGTTGAGCTTCGGTCTTTCATCGATGAGTCCAACTTACCTGCATCTCCTTCTCGTACACTCTCAAGACCTCTTCCATGTCGCCGGCGCGTATCTTGGCGCTCAGGTGCTCCAGCTCCGGCGGCGACATGTGGTAGTAATCCCGACCGAGGTCGAGCACCATCCGTTCAAGAGACTATGTATGAGCTGCAGCTTCTCCTGCGTTGATGAATGACCCTCCACTCACCTCCTGGTCCGACTTGACAGTCGTCGGCGCTACCCCCAACCCCTCTCCACCACCCCGCAGGGTTTTGCCAATGTCCTCGAGCGGTTCCCACACCCACGAAACAAAAAAACCCCGTACCGTCTCCTTGGCGTTTCTGACTTGCTCCTTCATCCACTCCTTGTTCCTCACTACGGCGGATGCAACGGTGTACATCGCAGGTGGAAGGAAAAGGAGCGGGAACCATAACCTGGTCAAAGCCGAAGGTCTACGGTGCTGCGACAGCACTTTGTCCACTTGCTCCTGCGATCGCGGCAGATGGGTCTCCAGCAGCGTGAGGAGGGAGCTGGCGGAAGGGGTACTGGAAGGAGGCGAGAGCGAGACGGTCTTGGACCGTTTGCCGGATGGGGGAGCCGGTGGGGGGACTTCGAGGGCAGTACATAGCACCGAGTACAGACGGTTGGTCTCGCCTTGAATGTCGACGGTGTGAGCGTCGGAGGACCACCGGGGACCTTCAGATGCGAGGGCGCCGATGCGCTGGGCAATAGAGTCCCGGTATCGGACCAGCTCTTGCCTTGACGTGAGGACCTCTCGGCGGGTGAGGGTGAACGGCGAGGTGAGGGTCGATATCGCGGCGGCGGGCGAACGGGGGAAAAGTGCCGCGCGCTTCACTTGCGTGACGGACTGCAGGGTGAATGACGATCGGGGCGGAAGGGCGCTGATGAACCGGTGAGGGAGTGCTGACATCAACTCGGCCCTGCCAGTCCTTCGGGCGACGCTCACTTTGGATGAGGTAAATGCCCACGCCCTGGCGGCTGTTCAACACATTGTCCCACCACTCCCGCTCCCTGTCAATCTGGAGAGCGGCCTCCATCAGCTCGTCCAATACCTCCTTCCACACGATGGTGACCGCCCGTCCGAGCACCTCGCCCTCGACGACCCGGTCGATCTCGCTCTGGACGATGAAACCGTCGGAACCATTCTCCGCGTCTACCAAACTCTTTAGAATCTTCTTGAGACCATCTCGAGACGGAAGCTTATGCGACGAAAGGTCATGGAGAGCTGATTCCAGAGCCGAGCTGGGCTTGTCGGGTGCGGTAGATGAAGCAGAGACGGACTTTTGTGGGAGGTTGATGGGGAGTGTGGAGAGGGCGGAGAGGTGGGAATGAAGCTGCTCTGAGGCGTAAGAGGGAGGAGGCGAAGAGAAGAGGTACGACATGGCCGGAAGCCGACTGGTCGTGTCTCGTGGTTTGATACACAGGTGTTGTGAGAGGGCAAGAGGGTGCGAGACGAAGAACGAAACGTCAACCTGGTCTGCAGACAGACAGGATGACGTATCGCCAGCCCTCACGCGACGCTGATTCCGCCGGAACAGGTACTAAAAGGGGAGGGCCGAATACGGTCGAGCATGTGTTCAACTTCCTCCAAGCCCATCAAGCGGTCCGAGTCTTGCTACAACCACTCATACCGTAATCTGTTGTCTCCTGTACCGCTCCTCAAGAGGAGCAACACACTCGCCTGAGAGCTCCGATCGAGCCATCTACCGCTCTACGGCTCGCCCGACGGACCGCCACGGGGCGATACAGCTCAGCACCCAACCCAAAGAAGCGAAGCGCCGAAACAATGATGCGATTCGGCGTACCCGCTGCCTCTTCCGACGAGGAAGATGGCTACTCGTCTTACGCCTCGCTGGAGTTCACGTCGGACGAGTATGACTCAGATGTGTCCTTCACCCAGTGCGCTCGCGCGAGTCCTTTCACGTGTGACCACTAATATGCAGGCAACCCGAGCCCGTCTCAGAATTGGGCAGGCGGATCCGCAGGATCTACGAGTCTTCTGACGACGATGACTCCGGAGTGGACAGTGATTATGAGGTTATCGGTGACATGGAATCCTACAGGACACCGAGAAGCAATGCCAAACGACCTCTGTGAGCTCATGCGGGTGTGCGATCGACGTCAGGCGTGCGCTAATGACCGCAGAAGGAGCTCAACGGGCATTCTGGACCAGGTTCAACCCGTCGCGGAGTCAAGTAAAGCGCCGTGGCAGAGGGCACAGATGACAGCGCGAGGACCATTGATGGCGAAAGACTCGGCGAGCTCGTATGACGGCTGGCTGCGCGATTCCGAGGCGCAGGCAATGGTGCGTTTCCCGCTTGTAGTTGAATAAGTGGAAACGACTGACTCGCAGCGAGACGGGCATCGCAAAGCGCATGACCGCCGCTCGACCCTGACTCAACTTACCGACTCGGCCCGCAAGAGCATCTCCGCTCGGCAGAGAGCGTCGCAGGCGCAAGACGATGCGGACATGGCGCGCATGTTGCAGGCGTTGGCCATTCAGCAATCTCGCGTCGAGGAGGAGACGAGGCAGCTGTTCGCCGAGCGGGAGAAAAAGCTCTGGGCGGAGATCGAAGCGGCCATCGCGGAAGTCGAACGCTCTGAGGCCGAAAGGCTAAAGGCGACCAGGGAGGAGAAGAGACGAAAAGAGGAGCTAGAGGCCGCAAAGGCGAGGAGGGCGGAGGAAGAGGCGAAGAGAATACGCGAAGAGGCGGAGAGAAGGGCGCGAGAGGACGCGGAGAACGCGCAGAGGAGCGCAGCCGAGCGCGAGAGGCTTGACAGGGAGCAAAGAGAGAGAGAGGCGAGTGAGGCTCAGGCGGCCGAGGAGGCGCAGCGGCGTAGTGCCGAGCAGAATCGCACGGAGATGGAGTGGAAGAAATGGGTCGAGAAGCAGCAGTGGATGAAGAGGGAGGTGATCAGTGTGATCAAGGGCGATCGACAAATCAGGATGGCGCTCAAGGGCGGGATGCGGTTGATCACGCGCGGGCTGGGTCAGATCGTCAACACCAAGGAGACGATCATACGTGTGGTACGTGATCGAGACCGCTGGCCTCGCCTCGCTAACAGCAGGCTGGAGAGCTGCACAACATCCTCTGTCAGCAGTTACCGCAGCCCCCGACCGAGACAAGCCCGACGTCGATGGAGACGGCGCCGAAGCCTTACCTTTACCTCCTCTCCCACATGTCGAAGGCACTCATAAAACAAGCCGAGTCCGAGGTTTCCGCCACCGCCGCCGCGGCATTTCCTCTCGGTCGAGTCGTCTACTTACTACTACTTCACGGCCACGCCGCCCTCGGGGATATCCTCTTTGCTCGATTGAACAAGAAGTGCCCCTGGGTCATACCGCATTACCCCCGACGGGCCCCGGAGCAGCCGCGAGACGAGTACGAAAAGTCGACAGGTCGAGGGTCCGACGAGTCGGTCCAAGACTACATCGCCAGGATGAACGGAATCATCACGCTCTACTTCGCGATCCTCCAGACGCCTATCGCCTCCTTCGTGCCCGACCTGCCGTACCAGCTCACCAAGGAGCACCTCGTCTCGCTTGTGCCCGCCCCGCTCCGCTTTACCGCGGCGTGGTCGTGGATCGCTCAAGCGCTCAAAGACCCTCTGCCAGGCGCACCGCCCATCGCGACGATGCTCCGAACATGGATCGAAATCGTCGGTGCGGAGGCGATTCAGGTGTTTGGAGCGCGGCAAGTGGGCAAGATTTTCGAGGCGATCTTGCGCGAAGGCGTCGTGGAAGGAGGGAAGATCAAGGGTGATAGCGAGTCTGCCCGACAACAGCTGGGTATGGTCTTGAGCAATCCGACCGCCATCACGCACCCCGAGGCGAGGGTTTGGGAGATTTAGCGTGGCATCATGTGGATGTGAGGGAGTCTTAGCCATGATAGTCATCTGTTGTTCGCTCCGTACTGTTCCAGCACGCATCCGCGTCATCCATGCATAGCGAGGCTACGCAATGCGACGAGGAATATATCAGTGTTCGACGTGCGTATGGGAGTTACTCGGTTGCGTTTGCCGGATATGCACGACGAGATGTAGAGGGGATCTGGATGTGCGAGTACGTAGCCTTGCGGACCCATGCGGGACAGCTGATGCGCTCCCCGAGACTGACACGACGCGGGGGAGGTCGTATTCGCGTTGGCCGCATCGTCGGAACCGGACGATTTCGATCGGTCCGCCTTTGGAATGCTTGCTGCCATTTGTCCATTACTAGCCCCTGTCTGCATCTGCATCTCCAAGGCGACTTGGACGTCTGGACCGGTGAAACACAGTGCGAGAGAAAAGCGAACGCTGCGAAGCGAGCAGGGAAGCGCGCCAAGTCGTGTTTCGCCTCGGGGAGAAACCGAGGGGATTCGATTCATCGGTCCAACGGCGGCGATAATAGCATCATCACCATCATCATTCATCATCGTCCACCCAGAGTCCGCAGCAGCTTCGCCCTTCAGACACATCACCTCGGACACCCCCCTTCTCCGTCCGTCTCATTCCTCCAACTCGACGACGGCATCGGCGTTGATCCGCCTCCCGGCTCCGTCGAATTGACCCATGATGCATGGAGGATAGGCGTGGAATGGGCCCTCTGACGACGATAAAGTGAGTCGTTGCCCGGGCTGCAGATCTCGCATTCGCAGGCAGACAGGCTCGGTCTCGAGGGTCCTTTGTACTCATGGAGAGGACTGACACGTCAGATACATACCTCTCGCACTTGCCGTCGACGCCATTGTTGAGCTCCCACCATCGCCATCGCCGTTGCCGCTGCCGTCGACCCCGCCATCGCCAGCATGACGGGACCCAACGGGCAACCTCCGCCCCGTCTCTCACTGCAGACCCAGCCTGGCCCTTCGACCCCGGCTCCTCCTCGCCGTCCGCAAGGTGCTCGGCGACGCGGTGTCGCCCCCGGACTGTTCATCGCCAACCCCGACAACTCGGACGATGAAACCGGCTCGTCGCCCAGTTCAATCACCCATCCACACACCACCGCGCCGACGTCAACGACCAGCACACACACGACTCAGTCGGGCTCGAGCTCGAACACCTCGGTCCAACAACGCTCACCCATCGCCCGCGCCTCTTCTGGCTCGCCCATCACCGCGGGCAGTTCCAACTCGGGCAGACTACCCACGCTACCCCCATCCGGCAACGCCCCAGGCGGGTCTGGCAATGGCTCTGGATCAGGCTCTGGCGCAGGATCAAGCGCATCAATCGCCATACCCCCGCCACCGGCGTCCATCAATGGCTCACCACGAGCGAACCCCCTTCCACCCATACCGTCTATCCCGGCACCGCAGTCCTCTCCTCTGCCCTTAAACGCGGCCTCGGTTCCCAGCCCACAACCACTCCCCCCCACGCCGGCGCCTCCGGTCGCACCATCCCTAGTCACC
>JAHXHD010001367.1:0-15133 GCA_019857685.1 Papiliotrema terrestris | reverse complement strand
GGCATTGGTAGGGTAGGGGAGGGGCAGAGAACAGCGCAAGGAACAGGGCGAGCATGGAAGGCAAAGGAGCGGGAGGGAGAGATCGTGGTGAATCCATCCTCAACCTCTTCTCCCTCCAAGCCTCGTTCCCCTTCCCTTCACCCCTCGCCCTCTTATACCCCGCTTGCCCTTCTCCCATGACTTGTCCCGCCCAAGCATGCCATCTCAAAGTACATGATGCATAATCGTGACGTATCGGATCGACCCAGAAAAGCCACATGCCACACACACATCTGATCGTGTCTCCCTCAGATCGACCGATATCTAATCCGTCGACACCTTGGGCGGGAAGCCGGGGTTGGCGCCACCGTTCTTATCCCGACCACCATCCCGGCCGCCATCCCGACCGCCTCGTCCGCCTCGTCCACCCCGTCCGCCCCGTCCACCTCGACCGCCCCGACCGCGTCCTCCACCTCGTCCACCGCCAAAGTTCCTCTTGCCCTTGTTATCCGACGCGGCCGCGGCCGCCTCGGCCTGGGCCTTCTCTCCCGCCTTGCGGCCGTAGAACGACGCGCGGGTCGCCCAGAACTCCTCCTGCTGGCCGTCTGCGCGTCAGCAATGGTCCGCAAGTCGGGGCTTCATGACTCACGCTCCAGCCGCGAGAACTCGAGCGGGCTGTCGCCGTACGCGATCTTGCCGTCGTTGAGCTTCTGGATCTCGGCGTCGGTGAAGGAGGTCTTCGAGTCGGCCTTGGCCATGTACCCGAACGACTGGGACGGCGGTCGTCCGACAAACGGTGCGGTCTCTCCGCCGAGCACCTCGTGCGCCTTGGCCTGGGGGGTCAGTCGCTCGCATCGTCGGCATCCCACGTCACGCACCTTGACCTCCTTGTAGTCACCCGTGGCCTGCTCGTTCTTCCACTGGATGACGACGTCGTTGACAAAGTCGAACTTGCCGATCGGCTTGCCCGTCGTCGGGTCGCACTTGATCTTCTGGTCCAGGAACTCGATCTCGACCTCGTCCTGGGTGTGAGCTGAGCTTATACTCACATTTTGCGGAACGCACCAGCTTGACCTGCTTGGCCGGCTTGGACTCGTCGCCGCGGTCCTCCCGCTGCCTCTTCCTGTCGCCGCCCTTCTTGTCCTGCCTATCCCGGCCCTGCGGTCCGCCCGTCTTCGGCCTCGACCCTACGATCGCAACGCCCTCCGGGATCGTCGCAAAGTTGGCAGTCTTGCCCTCCTGCAGACGGGCCATCTCGAAGAAAGCGTTAAAGTTCCTGCCCGGTGCGGTCTTGCCTCCGGCGCCCGAGTTGCCCTGGCCCTGCTTCCGGTCGTCGTTGCGGTTTCGGTCGTGCTGCTTCCACGCCTTGGCGTCCAGCCCCTTCTCCTTGATCTTCATGTCGCAGTACGCTTGCCTACGATGAGCGACTGCCGCGGAGACGAGGCGGGGCACACTCACTTGCTCATCACCTTCATGGGCTCCTCGCTGCCCTCGGCGTAAGGAGGGAACTCCTCCCGCGCGACAAAGGCCTCGGCATCCTTGATGTTCTTGAACTCGACAAACACGGAGCCCTGCGGTTAGCTCCCTGCCTTGGCCTGGTCCTGCTGGACCCACCTTGAACGAGCCCTTCTTGTTCCCCTCCGGAAGCTTCGGGTCATCCGCACGCCTGAATCGGACCGAGCTGATCTTGTAGCCAAACTGCTCGAAATATCGCTCGACGTTCTCCTGTGTCTTCTCGTCCTCCTCCTCGCCGAAGCCTTTCTGCCTGTCAGCGGGGTCAGGGCTCGTCTTGCCGACGTACAACATAGACGGATCGCTCAAACGCGCCGACGGGCTTGGACAGGGGCAACCGCCGTCGCGCGTACTTTCCGTCCTTGCTCAGCACGAGCAGCCTCTCCGGCTCGGCGTCACCCTCCTTTCGGTTCTCCTCCTTCTCCGCGTCAATGGCCCGTCGCAGCGCGAGGGTGATGAAGTCCAGGCCGAACGGCTGGAACTCTTGCATCCGCTTGAACGAGCGGACCGTGTCGAGCGGGACCCATCCGGCCGAGTTGCAGATGGTCAAGGTGAAGAAGTACTTGTCGGTCGGGAGGTTGCTGTCGGAAAAGTAGAAGCTGACTGAGGGTCAGCGAACGTCGCACGCAAGGCAACAATGGTCAGCCGTGCGATCGCACTCACCCTGCTTGGCGGCCTTGTTGAGCAGGTCGATCACGTCCTTCTCCTCCAGACCGTCAATCTTCGGGATGGTCAGGTCGTGCTTGGCATCCTCGGCGTCGTCCTCCGGGAGCACCGTTCCGGGCTCGTCCTTGACCGGCGGGATGACGCTGAGCTTCGAGTACGAGCCCCGGTTGTTATCCCGCTTGTTGTTATCCCGGCCGTTCGTCTGGCTCTCGGCAGCGGATCCCTCGGCGGCCGGGGCATCAGTGGGCGCATCGACGTCCATTTTGATGTCCTCCACAGCGGTCTCCGGGGCGGAAGCGACGACGTCTTTGGTCTCGTCGGACATTTTGGTTGGCGCTGGGATGCGGGTGGGTAGTAAGAGGGTGCGCGAGCGCTTTTGAGAGGGTAGGTTGATCCGCTGGTGCAGAAAGCAATAAACCTTCAATTCGCGCGTATGCCGTCTCACCGACTTGTTGCCAGTCGCCACAGGGATAAATGAACAAAGAATTCATCTTGTCGATATTCGTTCCCCCCCGGACTCATGGCGGCGATCACCGCATTCGCGCGCCGACATGAGCCAGCCATCTCTGTTCGTGCTTGTTCTTTGGGAACATTGTCCCGTCAGTAGAGACGGCTTGACAAACCTTGGCCGTCCATTCTGCCTCGTCGCCGTGCCTCTGAGATCATTCCCTGTCGCCTCTCATGACGGGCCCAGAATTGACAGCATGCAGCGACTGATCTGCGCCGTACTGACCGATCTTGACGTTGCTCTCGACTCTTCCTTCCATCCCTTACCTCACCTTACTCTCGCTGCAGGACAGCTATACTTTCGTTGACACCCTCTAGACGAGGTCAATCACACTCATTACACCGGACTCCTTCCCCGGCTTCGACGTCCATCGACCCCAGCCCCGTCGACCTCGTCGACAATGTCGATCACAAGCATCAAGCACGTCATCTTCGTCTCGGCCCTGCCGCTCGCGTTCGCTGCGACGCCGGCGGGGCGATGGGGTCACCAGGCGGTGTATGTGCCGTCGCAGCAGGCGATGTACGTGGTCGGAGGACAGGTCTCGTCTTCCGGCGCAAAGGTCACCAATGATGTCCTGGTTTTGCCTGTGAGTCGCGAATGGACGCGGCCCGTACCGAAAGCTCACCTGCAGCTCAACCAGACCTCCCCGTCATTCTCGGCTGGCCCGAATGACGCTCTCCCACCTCATGCTTTCGCCGCAGCGACGCTTTCGGAAGGAGGCGGATCGCTGATGGTCATAGGAGGGATGACCTCGTCGTGCTCGTCCGATGCCATTGCGCACACGCTTGCACTGGACGGCACGACTACGAGCTGGACGCACTCGAACCCGAATTCGCTCGTCCGACGACGCGGCGCCGCAGCGGCGTGGACGGACAACGGGTCGGCCAACGGGCAGGTCTTGCTCGTTGGAGGTGTGGCCGACACGTACTCGTGTTCGACCGGTACTTACACCTACCCCGCCACGGATCTGCTCGAGATCCCGCTGAGCAGCTCCGCGCTGAGGTCAAGCACCAACCTTCCGACCGGCCTCACCGGCACGGATCTCGCCGTCTCGGACTTTGCCTTCACTCGCGCGAGCGACGGCTCGCTGTACATGATCGGAGGGCAGGACGATTCAGGCAATGCCGTCTCGCTGCAGACCATCGGCAAATGGACGACCGGCGGAGGGTGGGTCTCGCAGACGACAACGGGTACGGCTCCGAGCGGACGCACGGGCGCGTCGCTTGTTGCCCACCCTACCCTTGACCTCTTGTGAGTCGGGTGGATTGACACGCGCACGGTTCATTGACCCCCAGGATCCTGCACGGAGGAGAAGTCAACAACGCCGCATCCACCACGCTGGCCTTCCTCAACACGACTTCGTGGGCTTGGTCCATGCCGTACACCCTGCAACCCCCCGCGTCCTCGGCCGCTGCCTACCACTCGTCCATCATGACCCCTCACGGCGTCATGATCACCTCGTTCGGTCTCGGCTCCACCGGCTCGCCGTCGTCCAACGTCTTCTACCTCGACATGCGGGACCCGACTCAATCGGCCTGGTCTTGGAAGTCGCAGTGGTCGCAAGACATGCTTCAGCCGTACACCGCCCCTTCGGACAACACCACCAACACCGTCACGGGCGTAGCGGACAAGGCAAGCTCGGGTGGAGACGACAAGAAGAAAGTCACCTCCATCGTCGTGCCCGTGCTCATCGGCGCGCTCATCCTGATCCCGCTCGCCATCTTCTTTATCCGCCGCAAAGTCCGCCGGGATAAGAAACGACGCGAGGCGCGACACTTTGCCTTCGAGGACGAGGGCGACTTTAGGTCGACGACGTCGTTGCCGGCCGGCCGGGTCACCCGCACGCAGTATGGCTTCGGCACCGACGCCAACGAGCGCGAGGGCAACCTGTTCAGCGACGCCATGGGCGCGCTCAAGCGCATGTCCACGCGCCGCCGATCGATCGACTCGAACTCGACCACCGGCGAGCGAGAGATGGAACAGGTGAAGGACGGCCGCGTGAGCAGGCTGGACGAGAGGACGATGCGGTGGGAGGAGATTGATTTCGGGCTGGGACAGGTCGACGAGAAGAACCGCGACTCGCGACAAGGCTCCGTCGCTGGTGCTCCCGGTGTCGCGTCGACCGCCACCGCGGACCCGTTCGCGGATCCCGCCCCGCTGATCCGCTTCGACTCGATCGACTCGTCCGACCACGTCGGTACGCCCTTGAACGACGGGCAACAGCCCCTCATCCCCTCCGTCACCGTCCAGCCGCCAACCGTCCCGCCCACCCCGGCTTCAGGTGTGACCACCTCGGGCCAAACCTTCAATCCCTCTGCCGCAGACGGCCTCGACTGGAACCTGCTCGCGCAGGAGATGCAGGTCCGGCCCGCCTTCCGATCAATCTCCCCGACTTCTACGCTTCGGTCCCATGCGCACCCCGACGCGCCGACCATCGTCCCCGCCCGTTCCACCTCGCCGGCGGCAACGGCGGAAGACGACTCGCTGCCGTACCTTCGCTCAACCACGCCTACGCCCTATGCCCCGTCGCTAGCTCCTGGACGTCTGCCTCCGGCACCCATCCAGTCGAGCAGCACGGGCGCCCGACCCCCTCGTCTCCCGTCGCTCGAGTTCCAGCGCCACGTAACGTTCGACCCGGCCCAGCCGCTCCCGCAGGCCCGTCGAGCTTCAGATGTCCCGGCCACCGCGCATCCCCGTGCAGTCTCACAGCCGATCTCGTCCCGCCACCTGGCGGGCGGACCGGCTCGACGGGGATCGGCTCCGATGACTAACGCTGCTCCGGCCCTTGCTTCGCCTAACTCGTCCGGGTCGGCGACACCTACGCAACGCTCGCCTCGTGCTCTGCCTTCGACGCCGCAGCAGACTCCCACTCGACGCGCCAGCAACCCCGTCTCCACGCCGGGCACATTTGGCACAAAGTCCCCTCGCTCGCCGCGATCGCCCACCGCCTGCTCACCCGGCCTAGGGTCGCCGCTTGCGCTGAACGACAAGCGCATGAGCACCATGAGCCGGTTGAGGGTGATGAACATGACGGATGAGGATGAAGTCTCGGTCGACTCTGGCGACGCCCACTAGGTTGTGTTGGAGGGAGCGTCAGGGATGCAGGGAGTCAGCCGCTGGACGGCTGCAGAGTGTTCCCGTATTCGTAGTGCTGTAGTTGCGCGTATGCATGGACACTGAATTTGCATAGATATTCAGCCAATTGGGATGCCAAATCGTCGCTCCCACCGTCATGACCAGCAGCAGTCTTGTCGTCGATGCAAGTCTCGACAACAGCGGGGCCGCGAAGCGGGCGAGGCCGACCGCTGATGTCGCACCCGTATTCTTCAGGTTGCGCGAGTCTCTCTCCTTACCTTGGACGCAACACCACCATCCAATCCACCCAGTATGAACCCAGGCGCACCGGCACCGACGCCTCAGGCGAGCTCGTCGCAGTTCAACCCATCTTCGTCGCCGCTGCATCCGCCCAGCGTGATGCACAACGCCCGAGTGCTCTCGGCCTTGTCAACCGTGAGTTGGCACTTCTCCTCCACTCGCTCGTCCTCATCACCTCGCGGACACGGTCGCGCAGTGCGCGGAGATGATCTTCTTCAGGGTCCGAGGCCCGCACCGCTAATGTACAGCTCGCGGCGTGCTTCTCTGGCCTCGTTGCGGGCATATTAGGCCTCACGAATTTGCCCGGTTTCTTGCTCTACCTCGGCACATCCGTCCTCTCCGCCCTGACCGTTGGGTTACTGAAGTGCGGAGGCGGTGACGTGGGGAAATACGTCCCGCAGGCGCATAGCGGCATGGCGGGGCAGAATCCAGGTGCGCCCGGTGCAGGCGGAGGAGGCGGAGGCGTGACGAGCTGGAAAGGGTGGCTGGGGCTCATGGGTGTGGGACAGGAGAACCTGTTGGGATTCTTGTTGTTCTGGATCGGGAGCTATGCGCTGATACATGGTGAGTGTGCGGTCGCGGAGGGTTGGACCTCTCTGCCAGACAAAGGCTAGCCGGTGCTGACTGTAGTGTATGACTAGAGGATAGGATATATGCGCATGCGCGAGCTTCAACGGGACAGGCTGCTGGCGCATATTGGCACGCATGCATATGGCGATGGCAGACTATAGATACAGGAGTACATGGGTGAGGCTGCATGGGTCAAGACTACGCCCGGGCCTTGCCTGTCCGTGGCTCGATGGGCGTGGTGGGACATAAAGCCAGCGCGACCCTCCGTCCCTCCTCTTGAAGCATGTTGAACGTGGCCGATGCGTTTCTCTGACAGATCAGCTTCTCTTCCGCTTGGTCCGATCACCCTACGTACCGAGCTCTGCACATCCAGCTGTATGCCCAGACCCGAGATGTACTCTCTGATCTCCTTCGGGGGAGGGACAACAGACTCGCCCGTACCGAATATGAGCATTTCTGCTGTCAGCCCTAATCTTCTCTCTCCGATGCGGCCTGGCCATCTCGTGCGACCGGATGGATAGGCTTCACCTACCTGGCCTGGGAAGAACCACCTCGAACACCTTGAACGCCTCGGGGCTCCATCCCCGCCAGAACTCGATCAAGTTCGGGGCCTTGAGGTTCGGCGGGTTGACGTCCCACAGAAACGGTTGCCCGTCAATAAGCAGCAGCCCTCCCGGCACTAGCAGGTCGTCCGTAAGGTGGAAGCCGCGGGGGGTGAGTCGATCGACCTGGAGCTTGACGGGATCGTCTTCCGAGGCGAGGATGTTGTTGAGGGCCGATCGGCGGAGAGGGGTGGACGAGAATGCCCGCGCCGAGGTTGGGCGAGGTATCGCACGCTTGGTGGAGCGAGGGAGCACCCGTGCGATACTGCTACACCGACCCGCGGTCCGTAAAGCTGTGACGGGCGTGCGATATGACATATTGGATGTCTGGGGCAAGGATGAAGTGGGAGATGACGGAGTGGAGGTTTCCGACTTTTGGGACCTGCAAGATGACGATGGTGTCAAGGGCGGTATCGCATGCACATTTGATTCTTCGCTATGACCGGAATGATGTGCTCTTCGCTCCAGGTCGCTTTACGACAACACTATCAGTCCAGCTCGACCACCAGCTTTGTCCCACTGACGCCTGCCTTGCTCATCTCCGATCCCCTTTGCACCCACTCAAGCCCGTTTCCAACGACCAAAGGCGGCGGCAGGCACTGCAGCTGACCACCTTCCAGCGTCGCAGTCACATATGTGCGCCAGCAAGGTGTAGTCACATTGTTCACGGCGAAGATGATACCAGCTTGGACGTTCTGTGGGATATGTTGCGGCGGAGGGTGAGTGAGGGCGAGATGGCCCCGTCCGAGCTGGTCCAAAACCGCCAGGTTGGTAGCCAGAGTGGTCTCCACCGAGATGGCGTCAAAAATACCAGCGAACTCATTCCCCTCGAGCGCTTTGACGGCATCAACAACCTGATTGACAAGACTGGGTGCCGCTCGGTCGATCGCCGCACATGCACCCGCTCGCATCGCCAGTGGGATGTTTGCGGCGCCGACGATGGCGATCACATCGACTCCCATCGCCCGGGCTACCTGGATCGCCATGATGCCCGTGGACGCTGACGCCCCATTCACGACCAGCGTCTTGTCCAGCTTGAAGTCGCGCTGGACCGAGGGCAAAGGCAGACCAAGCGCAGGGGTGTGCACGCCCGGGATGAGGCTGCTCGACTCCTTGACACACACAGCGCACACGGCTGCTTCGAGTGCAAAAGGCACCACAGCGCCGTGGACGAAGTCTATCGCATCCGGTCGGATCGCGGCCTTGTCGATGGAGAGAGTGGTATGGTGCGCGGAGGCGCCGTCTTGGCGCGATTGGTCTCGGCCGCGTTAGCCCTGTGGCGTGTCTTACGATGCGCCCGATGGGCCCGCTCCCGTGCCATTTGAAATGGTGCACGTCATGAAGATGCTGCGATACCTCGCGGGAGACTCTCTCCCAGCTGCGAATATCACCCCTGGCAACGCCGAAACAGATGCCCACGACGCTCTCCGGCTGCTTCCGCTACAGCTAGCGGAGCTGTATGGACGCCCGCCAAATTTCCACGAGCCATGGGAGGTGATACGCGCTATGGACTCGTTATCAGCCTGTCTCTGGAAGGACGGATCGGGGGCAGCTTGGACATGGTGTCGGGAGATGACGCCTGATTTCGTGGCGATGATCACGTCCGGATCGGGGGCGGCGATGGTCGTCGTCGCCAATTGGGCTGTACTTGCGCTGAGAAGCGTCGAGAGTCCGATGTCATGGCTTCTCCTCGGACTGGCGGATATGTTGCTGGACCGAGTACTGCAGTCTGTGGAGGACGATCCCGGGGCCCGAGGCCTCGTGCAGGCGCTGATGGCCTGATGAGGTGATATAGCATGATAACGATCGGACCGGCTCAGGCCGGGTGATGAACATGCATGTGCGCCTGTAATCTAGCGGTCATGCTGTCACCTGCTGCTCGTCACAGCAGCGACCCCGAAATCGCTACGAGCCACACGAGCCACCACACCTTTGGCGTTTCGGGTTACAATCTCACTCGTCCCAAAGGTCGACCCGAGATATCAGCTTCACCCGCCACTACTCCTCCACCAAGAGCGAACCTGATACCGCCACCAGGACCCAGCTGCACCCGACGCGACTGACTTCGACGCGTCTGATATGACACGTTCGTCCTCATGATCATACACGTTTCTTCCACCACGCAATGTCCGTCTGAGCTACATGCAGCGAATCGGAATCGTCCAATCCATCAGCTCAAGAATCGGGCATGTAGCTCCACGCCGCGCGCTGCTGGGCAGCACCCGCTAGTCCGTAGCCGAGTGATTTGGCGCACATAGCGCAGAGTCGGGGACGCGATGGAACGTACAAGAACGTCGCGGGGCGTGTCGTATCGCCCTCCCCCATGGCTAGTACTCACCTCGACTCTGACTGACACAGTATGACTTCGAAGCAGCCCTCAACGAGGCTCGTCTCGGCGCCGGTACAGCTCGCTCTCCTTGCGAGCTCGGCGGGGATCATGCTCGGCCTCAAGTGAGCTCTCGTACGCGCTCGTCAAAGGGACCTGGGCTGATGGCAGACCTCTCAAAGAAGTCCTTCAGCCATTGACCGACTTCCACCCCCACTCGGTGGGCTGGACCCTCGCTCTCACTTCCTCCGTCCTCTTCACCCTCGCTCTCTGTCCTTACCTGAAAACCCCGCTCCGCTTCATATGGAACTGTTTCCTCAAGCCGCTCGGAAAGTCGCATGACAACCAATCTCAAGTGCTGGACGCGTTCTACGCCGGACAGGCGGACGTGTACGATACGACGCGCACGCACCTCCTCAAGGGTCGAGAGGACATGCTGCAGCTTCTGGCGTCGCACCTCAAGGCGCAGCCGGCGGGGATCACTCGCGCGGGGGGTGCGGCTGCCAAGCCCAAGATCTGGGTCGATATCGGTGGAGGAACCGGCTGGAACATCGAGAAGATGTACGTCTGCCCTGCTAAGTCGCGGTCTGCACTTCGGGGTGCTGATCAGGCACGGACAACCTGACAGCAGGGACGAGTACCTCCCGATCAGCTATTTCGACGCGGTGTACCTGGTCGACCTGTGCGAGCCGTTGCTCGAGGTGGCGCGGCAGCGGTTCAAGGCCAGAGGGTGGAAGAACGTCCACGTTCTGCATCAGGATGCCTCGGCATTCGTCCTGCCCGAGTGGGAGAATGGGGTTGTTGACCCGAGGGGGAGCGTGACTGCCATCACCCTCAGCTACTCTCTGTCTATGGTGAGCTGATCCCGACCTTGCACACGGTCCGTTGAGCTCACTCGCAGATCCCGCCATTCTACCAGCTTCTGGACCGCTGCGACCAGGTGCTCGACCCACAACGTGGTCTCATGGGTGTCGTCGACTTTTACACGTCCCGCGATGGTGGCAGGAAGGAGCGCGTAAGTGCTGGCGCATCTTGCTTGACGGGCCCGCTGCTGACAACGTAGGCGCTCGGCTCGCACCGGAAACGCGTCTCCTGGTTCGCCAAGTGGTTCTGGGAGTGCTGGTTCGAGTTTGACAACGTCCACTTGCACGCATCCCGACGAGGTGGGTCGAGCTAGATCGGCGGGGACACCAGCTCATGGGCAGACTACCTCGAGTACAAGATGGGCACCATCAAGACGTACTCTGCGCGCAACAACTTCCTCAACACATACCTGATCCAGATCCCCTAGTACGCGGTAGTCCAACAACCAGTTTATCCGTCTCTGACCACAGCTACGTCTTCCTCGGCTGCTCGCGCTCGCGCGACGCTACGACCCACGCGAAAGCGTTCGAGATCGAAGCGGGCAACAAGCTCGGACAGGGCAACGGCGGTCTTCTCACCCCATCTTCGCCCTTCACGGTCTCTCCCTTCTCCGCCGCCAACGTATTCGACAAGACCATGTCCATTCCCGATCTCTCCCTCGGTCCGGCGATGAAGGAGAAGGACGGCTACTCTCAAACCCTGTTCGACGCCGGCGCACCCCTCTCCCCGTTCCACTACCAGCTCCGCAAGGTGTGTCCGACTATCTCGACCCGGGGCAGATGCTGAAATCAGGCCTGGCGTGTGCCGTATCTCGAAGAACGGATCCACGAGCAGTTCCGCACGCATATCTACGGCTGGACATGGGAAGACCCCGACGTCGACGTGAAGAAGCTCAACATCAAGGCGTCTGACCGCGTCCTGGCTATCACGTCGGCGGGTGATAACGTGCTGCATTACGCCCTGGCGGCAGGGTGCGAGAAGATCCATGCTGTAGATATGAACCCTTGTCAGGGCCATATTCTCGAGCTCAAGCTCGCTGCGGCGCAGGCGCTGGAGTACCCCGATTTCTGGAAGATCTTCGGCGAGGGCCGGCACGAGAACTTTGAGGGCTTGCTCACGGGCAAGCTGTCCCCCTTCTTGTCCTCGTGAGGCTCCGCACCCGATACAGATGTAACAGCTGGCTGATCGCAGGCACGCCTTTGCGTACTGGAAAGCCCACGCGGACCAGTTCAGCCGCAATTTCTACTTCAGGGGATACTCGGGCTGGGCGTTACGTCTCGCCCAAGTCGCGTTCTTCCTGGCGGGCGTCTCAGGCCATGTGAGGAGGCTTTGCGAGGCGAAGACGGTCGAAGAGCAGGAGAGGATCTGGAAGAAGCACCTCCGGCCCGTACTGCTCAACAAGATCATGTTGAAGGGATTCCTGGGCAACCCGTGCGTTATTCTTGGCCCAGATAGCTCGTTGATATGATGTAGGCTGACGACAGGTCATTCAACTGGCATGCTCTCGGCGTGCCGAAGAACCAGATGAATTGCTTCTTGCAAGACGGCTCGGTCGAGGATTTCGTAAAGGCAACGCTGGACCCCGTGCCCAGCTTGACCACGCTCCGGGTACGCCGACCTGGGTCTCCGCATATGAGCCGCGCTGACGGAAGGACGACAACTACTTCTTCTACCTGTGTCTGCACGGCCGCTACTCGCGGACCTCGTGCCCCGCGTACCTCAAGCCCGAGGGCTTTGCCGCGCTGAAAAATGCCAAGATCAACAACGCCTTCAAGCTGCACACCGATACGATCCTCAAGTATGTCCCCGCCACCGCTTCGTCGGACTCCCCGCTGTACGAAGCGCTGACACGCAGCGTGCTCCGCGGCCTGCCCGATGAGAGCCTCACCAAAATAATCGTCATGGACTCGATGGATTGTGAGCCGCATCCGCTGCGAAATCGAGGACGGACAGCTGAATCCCAGGGTTCGACCCCATCCCGCCCAAGACACCCTTGCCCCCGCCGCACTCGCCGACGCGGGACGAGCTCGACTCGACGCCCGAGGCGGCCTACGACCACCTCCGCTCGGAACTCGACTACGAGATACTGGAGATGCGGAGGGTGCTCCGTGTCGGCGGACACGCTGTATGGCGCAGCGCGGCAAAGAGGCCGTGGTACCGCCAGCGCTTCGAGTTGGCCGGGTTCAAGGGTGAGCGCCTGGAGATCTTGTCTCGACGGTGCAGTCGCTCACGACAGTCGAGCCGATCGATATCCGGGAGAACAACCAGGCCATCGACCGGGTGAACATGTATGCGTCGTGTGAGTGGCTATGTAGAGCCTCTATCAAGATGCAGCTCACCCCAGTCTGGCGCGCCGA
This sequence comes from Papiliotrema terrestris, assembly GCA_019857685.1. Classification (NCBI taxonomy): domain Eukaryota; kingdom Fungi; phylum Basidiomycota; class Tremellomycetes; order Tremellales; family Rhynchogastremaceae; genus Papiliotrema; species Papiliotrema terrestris. Next base: position 2,374 of record JAHXHD010001367.1, on the reverse strand, counting down.
AAAGACCTCATCCACTATCCAGTTCTAGCCACATCGTATCTTGGCCGAACGCGGAATCCGATGCATCACATCTACGTCGGTATACAATAATAGCGTTGATATCAGATGTCTATTGAATTGCGTGCACAACGATTGAAGATCCCCCACCACACTCACAGCGTCCCATGCCGATCTTGCCGCCGATTGACTCCGCCCAACAGCGTCTTGATGATGAACGCGGCGTCGATCTCGCCCGTATACGGTACAGTGTCGACCATGTCCCGCACGCCATGTGCTTCTGACAAGCCATCGTCGAGCTCCTGTAGCGCCTCGCGGGCCTGACGGTTAGTCCAGCATCGTGTGAAACCAACATCGTCGACTCACCTCGGGATCATTGCCGATTTGGAAGAACTGGATCCCAACCTGAGAGAGAGGATAGTCTCCACGATCAAGCTGCCCGTCAGGCCCGTCCGTGCCTACGTGTGCACCACTCACCCGCTTCGCCGTCGAGATGATCACGCTTCCAGGGTCGTCAGATGGTGCTACGATCAGTACACGCCACTGGTGCCGGTTCGCCGCAGTCGCTCACCTCCATCCGTGACAACGATAAGGTTCATCGGCTTGACCTCGACACCCGACGCAGGCGTGACCTCGCTGACTGGCGAGACCATGCTGGACCGCTCCAGCCTGCTCATGTAGTCACGCAGAATCGCCTCCAACCGGGCGCCCGTCCTGCTCGTCAGCATCACCTCACACTCTGTGTGGCCTGTTCACGCACGGAGTCGAACCCCTCGGCGTCAAGCCTGCAAACAGGTCTTCCACATCAAGCCGAGTCTACCATCAGCGCCGCACCCCCGAATCGTGTTGCCCGTCCATGGGCCCACCTTGAGCTCCTTGCCGACCCGCTTCGAGTTGAAGAAGTACACGTCGATCCCGTCCTCGTCGTATCCCGCTGCAATCTCCGCCACCCCAATAATGACATTCATCGCCTGATCCCATCTTTCCCCTGCCATCGACGCCGAGTCGTCAATCAGGAAGACCGTATCATACTCCCGCAGCATCTCCAGTGGGTCTTCGCCATCTTGCTGAACCGGTCGGAGCGGTATGGGAGGGGGGCCAGGAGGCCGCTCAGTCGATATGGGGCTAATCATCGCCGGGCCTTGTGCATACTGGTTCGCCGTGGACTGTGCGGTCTCGCGCCGCGGCGGCAGAGGCGGCTGGGACATTGTCGTGCTCGGCGCCGGGCCGGAGGACTGATGTTGAGATTGAGCGGAGGGGTGTTGAGCTGATTGGCCAGAGGCGAAGGCATGCTGTTGAGGCTGCTGCGCCGAGCTATACTGCCGCTCGAGTTGCTGAGGTTGAATCGGCGTTGACACTGCGGCCCCGTCTGTCTGGGCCGGAGGGGTAGGTATTCGCAGGTGCGCCGGTGGTGGGCCAGGCGGCGGAGCGTACGAGACCGGCTTCCTTGGCTGGATACCACCAGGGCCGGGAGCAGATGGTAACGGCTTATTCGACACCGGCGATTCACCGGCCGGTGGGTTGTATGTCGTCCGCGGAGTACCGGGCGAATCTCGGGTTGATCCACCAGGCGGCGATAAATGGGGTGAAGGATAGCTCTGCGCAGACGGGCCATGGGATTTAGGCTGAGGCGTGCTTGGTCCGGCCGAGGATGATGTGGGGAATTCGATTGCTTCAGCGTGTTCCCGCTCCGAAGGGGACAAGAAGGGGTTGTTGCTCTGCATGAGCGCCCCGGTCTTGTTCGGAGTGAGGGTCGTCGCGGCAAGCGGGACACTGTCGTTGTCGTCGTCGTCGAGCAGAGATGTTCCGGTAGGCTGGGCTGCTTGATGTTGACCCTGATGTGGCTGGAGATAATGTTGCGATTGCTGCTGATCCCAGCCGCCCGACATGTCCAGATTCCCTATTCCTGTACTCAAGCCCTCGACACCTCCCGCATGGCCCGCATCGCTGTCGTTCGTTCGACGCCCGCCCATGAGGTCCGTCTGCGGGTTATACGAACTCGCCCGCCTGGACCCTGGCGAATCGTTCCCGGCTCCAGCGGTCGCGGGATGGCTCGGTCCAGCAGCGGCATTTTCGGAGCCCCCTCCGCTGCCCCCGGCCTCCGTCTCGGCGAGAGACAACCGCATAGCCTCCTCCATCTCCAGCCGTTCTCTCTCCGCGACCGTGCTCATCCGCTTCGCCTCGTCAAACTGCGACTCCTCCCATATGCGCCGCAACTCGGGGTCGGAAGGTAGACGTGGTGGAGTGCTTGCTGCACGGCCGGCGGGTTGCGGAGGCGTCGCCGCCGAGGTCCTCCCTGGTGTTATCGCCGCCGTCGAAGAGGCCGGGGGAGGTGTGGTGGGATGAACGAGTACCGGCTCGTTGGGAGGGGTAGCGA
>JAHXHD010001363.1:0-13746 GCA_019857685.1 Papiliotrema terrestris | reverse complement strand
CACTCTCACTATGACAAGTCTTCACCAGGCTGTACAAGAGCGTCACCTTGAGCCCAGCAAATCGCTGAGAAGCTTTCAAGTCCGGGGCATACCCAAATCGACTCTGCACGATCGCGAGACTGGCAAACACGCACCCCGCGGCGTCAATGGCAATAGATCGCTCTCTCTTGCACAGGAGAAAGCAATCCTTGCCGAAATTGACGCATATGCCCAACAGGGCACGCTGCTCACGCCTGCCAACATTGCAGAACTTGCAAAAGAGCTTTGTGGCTCGCAACTAAGCAAGAATTGGGCCAGCAAGTTTGTCAATCGCCCTGGAGATCAGCTGGACGCCAAATACTATGTTGTGCAGGAGGCTGCAAGGTTGAAAGCCGATACACTTGGAACTCGACAGGCGTTCTATCGCTTGGTAAGTGCAGAAATGCAACTATTTGCAGTGCATGCCAATGGCAGGTGAACGAGACCATCAAAGACGGTCAATATCTGCCTTGCAACATCTACAACATGGACGAAACTGGGTTTGAGCTCAACACAACGCATCGGCGTCGCTCTATTGCACCAAAGGGCACACCAAAAAAGTCTCAGACAAAATGGCCGGCAAAGGATCACATCACGGTCATTGCTGCGATCTCAACCCAAGATGCGCCTGTACCACCGCTGCTCATCTATCCAGGCGACACTCTGATAGAAGAGTGGTTCAATGTACGCAACGCAACACCAAATTGCACGGCTACGGTCACGCACACCGGCTTTTCCAACGCATGGATGACAATTTGGTGGTTGCAAAACGTCTTTGACCTGCATACCAAAGCACGGGCAGGCCGAAATTGCCGCTTTCTCATCCTCGATGGAGCAGGAATCCACACCTCGGTCAGGATGATTCAAGCATGCTGGGAGGTGGGCATTGTTCTCCTCTTCCTGCCAGCAAATCTCAGCGCGGTCTTCCAACCACTCGACGTGCAATTCTTCCGTACACTCAAAAGCCATTACGACAACGAGTTGCACAACCATATGCTTGGATCCAACGCATCGGCTGCGATCAAAGGCCTTTTCTATCGATGGTTCCAGGTTGCATGGACCAAAACAATCAATTTGCACCAAATCACAACAGCATGGCGACAGGCAGGCCTTTGGCCAATTGATCGAGCAGTAATGCAAGCAATAACTCCGCCCTGCACGGGTTGTCACAACCCAATGCGCCAATGACCCCTCGATCTGTACGCACACTGCAAAGCCTTGATCGGGCTGTGCGTAGGGGCTCTGTGGAGGGAGGCCAAGCGTTTTTGAAAGTTTCAAAAGCGTCTGTGGAGCTGGAAGCTGAGAACGTTCTGCTGCGGAGTCGCCTTGCAAAGCAGGAAGCAACAGCAGAACTTGAAAAGCGTGCTAAGAATGCAGGTTGTCTCACTAGATTCCCTCAGGGTCAGGTGTTTGATCAGCGGTACCGAGCGTTGCATGGAGATGAGTGGCAGCAAGAGCTGAGCGCGAAATGGCCAGTAACAGGGAGAAGACACGGAAAGCAGCCAAATTGGAGCAGAGCATGCGCTCAAAGAAGAGGAAAGGCAAAGAGAAGGAGATTGCTGCAGCTCAGGATGCAGACGAACTGTTGCTGTGGTGACCTGATGCATGAATGCAAGCGTTTTCGCCTGTACAGCAAAGCGAGTGAAGTGTCCGAGTGGCGGGGGCGTCCGAGTCGCGTGGGAACATGAGTAGCGCTAGCTAAAACTCCATGACCACCTTACTCTGACTCTCATATTTGTACCGAAAGCCGACTTGGGTAACAGTGCGGAACAGTGATTGTGTTGAATGGACATGTTACGCCCATGCATCTTTGGTTGATGGCCACATCCTGCCCCACCCTGCGCTCATAGGATAATTGCTAGTTGAGACAGCCTATAACACTGACCAGTCCGCAAACGCTAATCGTGATTCTTCCTCCCCGTTGCAACTCTTCCCAGTTGACAGTCAGACAAGTAAAACAGAGACGCCAGGCGTTCAATTTTTTTCCGGCTCCTCGCCCAGCTGGATGTCATGTTCAAAGACCGTCTCATCCTCATGACAGAAAGAAAACCTGAAAGCAGGCATTGCCCCTATCGAGGCACGATAGCGAGAATGAGAAGGGTGTCGTGCGAGCAGGATGCGCGTTGATTCCAGGTTTCAAGGCTCCCACATGCCGTTGTTTCTCTTTCGGCATAGAATAGTGACAAACAATGAGTCCGGTGACGATAAGCGTCATATCATTCTGGTGTTAACAGGGGCGATCTGACGGTAGGGGGGAGCGAGGTCATGGCGGAGAGGCAGGCCGTCGTTGCAAAAGAAGGTAGGGGCGAATATGACGTGAAGTGCGAAAGCCGGCCCCTTCATGTGAGGAAGGGCGAAGGCATTCATGAGGATCGTTAATGACTTTGTTGTTGATTGGCGCTGCCCCAAAGTCGGTGGGAAACGATGCGCTGATGGTGGCGGGCCGACTCGAAACGCCCCAACCTGTATTCTGTCTGGGATCCTCCAGCGTCGTCGGAAGTCGAGTCGGATCACAGGCTTCGGTGCCCCGCGAGGATCTCGTAGCAGCCGTCGCGTCAATTGTCGCTGTTGGAGCCTCGGTCGGCGCGGCCACTGCACCGCCAATCTGGATCGAGCCAATCCAAACCCGGCTGGGCCGAGAACTGCCTGGGTTAGCGGTGACGGAGGAAAGTCCACCACGTACAACAAGAGCATTGATTTAGAATTGGACACGGCGATGAGTCACCAGGAGGGGGAGCGGTTTACTCGATGTGGTTGGGATATGGTGAGAGAGAGATCTGCTAGCAATGGCAGCCTACAACCGAGTCTCAGGCTACCAAGTCATCGCCGGTCTTTCCCTGGCACTCATTCCGGTGGTCGCTGCCCTCACAACGCCGAAATACTGCCTCGGGAAGCGGCAAAGCGCTGCGGGCGGGACAGGACTGGATGGGCAGAAGTTGGATATACTCCAAGAGCGGCGCGGGGACGCGGATTTGCAGGACAGCAAGCGGCATCTCAGATTGAGAGACATTTATAGGAAGTAGTAGACCAGAGATGCCTGCGGTATCGTTGCCGGGGGAGAGCAGATGTCATCGATTGACGCCAGGAATAAGGCATGTTCTTCGAAGAAGAGGCCCGTTGGGCGGACACCGCCGGTAAACAACGAGCCGCACCGCCGGTATTCAGGAACGGCGGATGTGCTCGGCGATTCCCCTCGGAGTCGCCGTCTATGTAGGCCTTGTCCGTTCGTCGTCGCCTGAGTCGATCATGAGATTGCCGCTCGCTTTCGGAAGCACCCAGTCATCGCGGACGTCCCGCACGCGCAGATAGCGGAGGGGTGCCTCTCGCAAGCACACGACGTATTGCAGCTTAAGCGAGTCTCTCTGCTATCAGGGTGACTCGTCAGCATCGCCTTCTACAAATCCTACGCCCAAACCTCGACTATTCACCTGTTCCGTCAACATGCCTTCGAATAACCAGTACGATGTCGTTGTACTGGGCGCCGGAGTGATAGGACTGTCTATCGCGCTGGAACTCGAGTCGAAAGGTTGGCGCGTGGCAATCGCTGCGAGGGATCTGCCAGATGACCTGACGTCGACCGGCTTTGCGTCACCATGGGCTGTACGTGTGTCGCCTGGGTCGGAAAGCAAGCGCACATGCTCATGACAGGGCTGCAACTGGCACTCATTCGAGATGAACGCAGACTCTCCAGCTCTCAAGTGGGATATAGCCACGTATAAGCGGCTTGATCAGATCGCCAGAAATCATCCTGACTTGTGCGAGCGCATCGAGTTTGTGGACGTTTATGAGCAACGCGTCCCGAAGGAGACGATACCATGGCATCATATCACGGGAGATGTAAGTGCAACTGCACTCAACGTCGAATGTCCTCACTCACCATAGTTCCGCGAAGTTGTAGCCAGCGCTTCCGAACCACTGCCAGCCGATCTGCCCCATGGGCACAAATTCACGTCTTATGTGCTCGATGCCCCAAAGTACTCTCAGCACCTCGGCAGAGAGGTCCTCGCCAAGGGGATACCAATTACTCGGCACCGCCTCACGTCTCTGGACGAGGCATACAATCTCCCCAGTATTGGAACTGTAGATCTGGTGGTCAATGCCACAGGTCTAGGCGCAAGGAGTCTGGTCGGCGTGATGGATCGTAACGTATATCCTGCTCGGGGCCAAACCGTCTTGGTGCGTGCTCCCAAGGTACGGAGATGCATCATGATGGCCGATGCATTCACGGCAAACATGCGGGTCAAAGATGGTGACAGCAGTGAGCCCGTGCCAGGGAACAAGACAAGGAGCTCACAGCAGCGCCCTCGCCTCCTCCTTACATCATCCCTCGACCCGGACGAGACGGACTCGTCGTGTGTGGGGGGACCTACGGCCGGCACGATTACTCCACCTTGCCAGATCTCGATGCCGCCGAACAGATACTCAAGGGGTGTTTTGAGCTGGATCCCCTTTTGGCGAACGGCGGAACCAGCTGGAAAGACATCGACGTGGTCTCAATTAACGTTGGTCTGAGGCCGAGCCGACAGGGGGGAGCAAGAGTCGAGCTTGAACGAAGGAAGGTGGGCGACAACACAAGAGATGCCGGGCCACGGATGCCGCTGGGGGAGATTGGCCGAAAAGTAGCGGTGATCCACGCGTATGGCTTTGGAGGCGTCGGGTGAGAGACGTCAGAGAGGCTGGTCGAAGATGTGCTGATTGAAGGTACATCGCCAGTCTCGGCGTTGCAGAGGATGTTGCCGAGTTAGCACGGGCGTATCGAGCGGAGAGAAGTCCGAACAGGTCAGAGCTGGCCAAGTTGTGACAGTATGCCAAACTTCGGAGGAGGCTGGTACATGCAGGAGATACAACAGAAGATCTGCCATCCCCCAGAATAAACGAGGATCGGGGACCTAATCAAGCAAATGAGATTACTGTTTCTGACTGGCATTTAGCTGGTTCCGGTTACATGATCAAGCGCACGCACCTCGTCGGCGATACGACGCCAGTCGACGAAACGATCACCCTCAGGATCTCTCTTCCAGACTTCTAGTAGAAGGCTATACACTGCCTGGATATTGCCAGCTTTGACACGCTCGTTGAACCGATTGAAAATCTCCACAATCTCCGCCCGACTTGCGGGGTCAGTCGTGTTGACACCTGCAATGAAGACCGGGAACAACATCTGCGATTCCGAGCTGGTGCCGAGAACCAGTCGGAGATGGTGCATCGTGCGTTGCACGAGGATTTGCGAAGTGACATCGCTCGAACCAGCGTGCAGGACTGATTGGCGTAAATACAGCTCGGCCGCAATCTTGTACGTTTGGAACGCGGCGATGAGGTGGATTTTGTCGGGAGTAAAGGCAACAGCGGGGACTTCGAGGTCTCTCAGACGTGCCAATACCGATTCGTGCTTGGACAGACTGGCGCGAAGCTGCCTCGTCGTATCCTCGTTCCTGGGCGTAGCGATCAACGAGCTGATTTCACTGGCGAGCACAGCTGTCTCTGCGATGATTCCAAAGATCTGCATCGTGAGTCCCATGTACGCATCGGGAGAATGAGCTGAGGCCGAGAGGATCTGCTGGTAGAAATCGAGCGGCATCGAAGGAGTCTTCGAGCTGGCCAAGGAGGATAAGACGTCGTGATAGACCAGGTTGAGGGCGATGGACCGCCAGGTCTGGCTCGTTGAAACGTTTGTTGTCGCGCTGGCTGCTCGAAGGATCTGCCGGGTTTTAGGTAATCGTTCGACCCATGAGCGAGAGTCGCCGCGACACACGTCTATGCCTCCAAGAATCAACAGCGCCATCATGCTCTCCTCTTGCTTCTCCGCTGGCAGGTTGTCCGATGCCGTCGACATGGCCTCCACCTGCGTTTCGACTGTTTCGACAGCAGCGTTCGTCATCGCAACGTAAGGGTCGCCCAGAATGGACAGATGAGACGCTGCCCAGCCGACTAAAGCGCACAACACCAATTGCGATCGCTCGGCAAGGGGGACAAGATATGTGACGAGCGAGTTATCCGTCGGGCCGAGCACCGAAACCACCCTCGAGAACGAGTTGACCCAGTGGTCGAGGAGCATGGGCAGGTGTGAGGTCAGACCGGCCTTGTCGAGTACCTGGTTGGATCGCGGGAAGGAGTTGTTCTGACCGAGGGACGGGGGCGATGGTGCTTTCAACGATGCAGGTGGGAATCCTGGGGATGAGCTCGGTATCGCAGAAGCGAACGGCTGACCTAGAGCCGCCTGCATCTGGTCCATGTCCATGGGTAACGCCGTTTGCGCTAGATTCATGCCAGGCAAGGTAGGAGTCGAAGCGTCAAATCCAAGCTCCTTCAAGATGTCGTCGATGCTGACTAGCGCTTGGTCTAGAGGTGGAGACGGGATGAAGTGCGGCTGACTGTGGGCATATTCCGTCCCCCTGCTTGAGCCCGCCTCGCCAACCCCCGCCAAGGCAGTCGTGTCCGTGTCCCAGACGGGTGCCCACGGTGCCAAATCCGCCATGATTGCTGCTGGACCGGCCGCTGGTTGCTGCCCTGCATGTCCGCTCCCTGACATTTGGATGACTGGTGACTGTCGAGCCGATGGCTGAACACGCTCCGCCGAGTCGGATTGATTGGGTCTGCCTTCGGCTGCACCATGAGCGCGTCTGACTTCTACAGACCAGTGTTGAAACTCACCCGGGCGCTTACCTCGTCCATTAGGCTGAGGCGAGGGTACCCACTCTCCGGCGGTGTTGAGATACAGCTTGGGGAATACGCATGGAATCCCGAGACGATTGCTGCAGAATGAGCGTCTAGAATTGAGGGCCTGACAAGGAGGCGACAACACACCATGAGCCGCAAGTGGGTCTCTGATTATCGCATAGTTTCTGCGCTGTTAGCGACGGTGAGCGATAACGATGACCTCGAGGAGGTGGTGCATACCTTGCGACGCCGACATGTGTAGCATCCTGTCCGAGTCCTGTTACGTTTGGCACCCGTTGACGAGGTCGCCGAGGCAGAAGCCTCCATGAGGAGCAAGATTTGGTTTGAGAGGGCGATGAGGAAACAAGTCAAGCTGGTGGGCGGGGTGACGGGCGCGGGGCGAGATTGAGGCCACGAGCGGGCATCAGGTGGGCGCTTAACTAATCTTACCCTTTCCCCTGCCTTTTCCCTCTCCCTTCCCCAGGCCTACACCTTCGCCTTCCATCCTTGACTCTCCCCATCTGTATCCGGCTATCTGACAAACGATTCAACCACACGCATGCATACGCTTACAACATCTTCCTTGTGCCTCTAGCCGAGCACCCCGTCTACAGTGTCTCTCCTGCGTCCGTTTTGCAGCCTGTCAACTTCACCACTTCGTCAATGCTGTCCTGCTGCATCTTGGCGTACATGTCAAAATAGTCGAGCACTTTGCAACCGAGGCTTTGCTCAAAGTCGGCCTGACTAGGCGGTCCTTCTTTTGTGGTCGACTCGTGCTCTCCGAGGTTGCTCTGGAAGATGCCCGCGGCGGATGCAGGCAAAAAGTCTTCGTACACAAGTGGAGTGATCGTGACCATTCCGTCCGCAATAAGCTGTTCCAGCGTCTTCGATGATCTCGGTGTCACCGCGTGGAAGGCCAGCGAGTACTGAAAGTACGCCAGTTTTTGACGTCGAAGCTCGGTCCAACTATCTGGGAAGCGAGCGAATGTCCGGGCCAGTCGAGCTTGATGCTTGTCGTTGTCATCTGTCGGTGTGGACGCACCCGCGATCCGTCGGTTTTCCTCCTGCAGTTCCAGGTATAGATTGTGACCTGTCTGTTATGTACAGTCCACCTGGTGGACTTGATGCCGCCGACTCACCTTTGCGGGTCAAGGCGACGCCTCGCGACTCTATCTCGCCGAACCGTGCTCGGTGGGAGCCATCCACTTGACCGCCGGGGAACTTGATCGGTTCAGAGAGCGCCTGAAACGAGGTCTGTCGCAATAAGATGGGGCATTCCCGCTTCGGTGGACCCTCGATGATCTGCTTGGGCGGGATGCTTTGGGTGAGCTCGGGCGTCTTGCAATGGCGATGAAAGACTCACCCTCTTTTAGCCATCCCATCCTGTGCGGCATCAATGTCCAAGACCCGGGGCGTCAAATGATTGATATGCGGTCCTTGGAAGCCCGTGATGTCGGCGATCAAAGGGTGCGTCTTCTTCAACTTGAGATACGTCGGCTCGTCCACCAGAGCGTGCTCATGCCACCTGAAGGTCTCCAGACCGAACTTGACGAGCTTCTCCGCATCCGCTTCTTCCAGACCGCCCTCCTCTTCGGCCTTCGCGACCAGCATTCGCACGGTCGGGTGGAAAATATCGCGTTTGTCGAGGATCTCGAGGGCTTCGGCGCGCAACACATCGTCGATGATCAGTTCCGGGCGAAGTAGAGATGTAAATACTCGGAACGGATTGGCGGCTAGGGCAGTGGGTGTGATGGGGCGGAATGCGGTCGCGTGAACGGGCACTCCGGCACTCGAGAGGTCATAATACCCGACGGGGTGCATGCCCATGCATTTAAAGAGACGAGCAATGAACGCGAGCTCGGACGGCTTGCCCAGCCGGATGGCGCCGTGTCGCTCGACCGAAAGGCGCTCTTCACATCAGTCAACATGCCCAGGTGGGATGGGAAAGTGATGAAGGAAAAGGGGTCACAGCTCACGCGCAACTTCCCACGAGCCCCCGCGATTTCGGACCTCTTCATTGACCTCGTCTACTAATTCGACAAGATCGCCATATAGCGGTACCTCTTTGCGGTACATCGCTGAGAGCGCCGAGCAGAAGCGTCCCCTCAAGACATCGGGGTGAACAAGGGAGGAAGGTGTGCTGTCGTATGGCATGGTGGGTGCGATGTCACGCAATGCGGTACGGTGGACGGGTTACGAGGGTGTGAGAGCGTGGGTGTCAAAGCGAGGGTGATATGGCGGAAGCTACGAGCAGCTTTGTCCACGAGAACAGCGGCTTGAACGACTGCAAGTTGCAGTCACACAGTGAGCGGGTCGATGGAGCGGTCCCGCCGACCGATAAGTCACGCTGTGCGCGCGTGGGTTGATAGACAGTGAGCGTTGCATTCGGAGCACGGGGCTGACGCCTACCGGACGGAGCAAGCCATGGATGGCCAGCCGCCCATGTTGCAGCGGGCGTGCGAATGGCGGCTAGCTGTTAACGCGCTGTTACCGCTCGCTAACCGCCGAAAGATAGTGTCGGTGTTCTGCCTGTCATGACCGTCCTGAACTCGTGCGAGCGCGTCTGAGACCCACCCCGGTAGTCGCTCCCTGAGGCTCTGCACGCCCCTCTCTTCCTTTCGGCGACGAGGACTGCGTGCTGTCAGCAGACGACGGGTGTGCACTGGCATGACCCAAATCGCCGTAGATCTGGATCGCTTAATGATGTATCCGGAAGGTCCGGAAAACGATCGATACACTCGTCCCGCAGGATTATATGACTTGTGCATAGATTAGGATATCGCATGGAACTGCGGTACAAGAAGGTAGTGTCTGACGAGATCGCGATGATTTTCGATGCATGCAGAGTGGTCAGCAATGTGCGCATGCCAATGTAGGGTACAACAACGAATGAATGGTCCGACATGTCCCCTGGTTCCCGTCTATGGTTCCCTTCCGTCTGGATCTATGGTAATCTCTTAATCACATCCTCCTCCGCGAAAAGATAGGGAAGCACACCTAGAGCTTGCTCTGTGGTCTCAATGTCTTTCTTTCGAAGCTGGCCACTCCCCCCCGCGATGGATCTCCTTTCATGCTCGTGAGGTTCTGCCAGGTGAACAAGTGGGCGATGTTACCGGGCATAGTCTTATCCAGCGCAGCCACGATGAGGCCTCCAAGCGTAGGCAGAAACTTGAACGCGTGTCCAGAATCGCCGGCGGCGACGAAGAGGGATGGGTATGAGGGATGGTAGTCGAGCAACCAGTCCGAAGACGGGGATTCGCAGTACCTTCAGGTAAGCAACGCAGACAGGACGTTCACCGGCGAATTCGCAGCTCAGCTTACCAGCACATCCTCGTCTCGAACCACTCTTTCTGCGCTAGCTCCGGGTAGGTCTCCAGCAGGTTGAGTCGGAGAGCTTGTTCGGCTTCACGAGGCAGTCGATGGTTGTCCTGGGCAGGAATCGACGGTAAAACGTGGTCGTTGTGCGATGTAGGATTGACCCATCCTGGGCCGTGAATGGCGAACTTGAAGACGCCATCCGGTGTTGGGGGGAAGCAGTAGCTAGCGTAAGCACTGCGCTCACTGCGGCCTCCGCCTCTCTGACAGTATCGGAGCACTCACAATCCAGTGTCCATGCGAAACACGACTGGCACATTCGCGTACCTTGCTGCCTCCTCTTCCGTCAACTGGATGTGGGCAACACATTGACCCGACGCCAACAGCTCCTTTCCAATTTCGGGCACAAACTTGGCCGACCAAGCACCTGCAGCGACGATGACCTTGTCTGCCGAGAACACTCTGCCATCCAAGAGCTTCACGCCTGTCACGTCCTTCTTTCCGTTCTTCTTTCCATAGACCAGTTGATCACACTCTCCGCCCTTGACCTTGACTCCTGCCGCCCTGACCTTTTCGCAGAGCATGTCCATAGCTCTACGAGCGTGTGCCCAACCGGACTGCGGGTTGATGTATGCCACCTCGTTGTCGAATCTACCCAAGGGCAGAGTTTCGTTCCCGAAGACGGCTCGAATCTCCCGCGGCGACGGTAGGCTCACAGCCAGACGGCCGTCGGAGGCCATGCAGGGGTCCGAGTTGACGTCGAACGCTCGTCGTACATAAGCCGAGGCGTGCTGATGGGTCTCGTGCGCCAGGACGAGGACACCGGATTGCGCAAAATACGGTGCCCATTCGGGAGTAGACCATTTCTGAATAGCCTCGAAAGCAAGTTTGGCCCATGTCTCGTCGCAGTAATCTTGCCGGACGATCTGACGGTGAGCGACGGTGCAACGATGACCATGACTGTTGAGCACAGACAACTCGTACCTTGTTGTAGTCGGACGAGGCAGCATCGGCAGCGGGAGGGGTAGAGGAGCGATCGAGAACCGTAATCAGATGGCCTTTGCCCTTGTACTTGTTGCTGACGAGCTCGAGCGCGGTGGTAAGACCGAATGCACCGCCGCCGACAATAATGATAGACTCCGAGGTCATGCTGGACGAGCTGTTAGTGTGACTCGAGAGGGGTATAAGCGAAGAAGGAAGCAGCGGTTATAATGCATACCATATTTGTGCGGTGAGACTGATCTGTACCACATAATAAACATAGTAAGCGCTCGCTGGCTCGAATGCTCGACCCAATCCCGTTGGGCGGTTACTTTCCTTGCCTTCTTCCCTTCCCCTTCCCTTCCCCCGCCCATCATCATCATAACGGTGCACTTTGACATCGCTTGTTCCCTTGCACTCCGCCTATCCCTATGCATTCGGACCGCCCACTTGTTAGCGCTAGAATTGCTTAAACGCTCGATACAGCCAGCATGCACCCGCTCAGTATACACCATGAGGTATAACAGGACGTTGAGTGGGGAGAAGCCGATCCCTTCTACGCTGAGACCCGCTGAACGACGATTTGGCAAACTCACATCCCGCCCCCCCTAAACCTTCCGACTGTTCACCTGTCTCCCGCACGCCTCGCTACCATGACGCAGGACCTCGCGCCTCATTCCGCCCTCTTCAGTCGGCTCGGTCTCTCCACAACCACGCCAAACGAAGGTGTTTACGATGGCACTGCTTGGAGAGCGTCCGGTCCCGTCGTTGACTCGGTCAATCCGGCAACCGGTGGCGTACTCGCCTCCGTCCGTGAAGCCTCGCCAGAGGATGTGCAGCGGACGATGGCGGCCAGTCGAGCCGCGTTCAAGTCTTGGCGCAAGGTTGTCGCCCCTGCCCGGGGGGAAGTCGTTCGACAAATTCGAAACGCCATCGCTGCCGCTCTGCCTGACCTGGGGGCTTTGATCACGCTCGAGATGGGAAAGATCGCGTCCGAAGGTCGAGGAGAGGTGCAAGAGTTTGTGGACGTTGCCGACTATGCCGTCGGTCTGAGTAGGAGTATCGGAGGAACGGTGATACCGTCAGAGCGAAACAAGCACTTTATCACAGAGGTGTCCAACCCGCTTGGTGTGGTCGGGTGCATCACCGCCTTCAACTTCCCCATCGCTGTTCGTGGCTCTACGTCCCAGGCCCAGGGTTCACAGCTGATTAGCAGGTGTACGGTTGGAACGTTTCTCTTGCGTTGATTTGCGGAGACTCGACGGTCTGGAAACCGGCTCAGACGACTCCGTTATGCGCTATAGCCACGAACAAGATCATCGTTCGGGTCTTGGAAGAGAATGGATACCCAGGAGCTGTGTCAACGTTACTGTGCGGAGGAGGGGAGGTCGGAGCTGGACTGGTCGATAGTCCGGAAGTTGACCTGATCTCGTTCACTGGTTCGGAAGCGCGGGGACGCCTGGTTAGCATGGAGGCGGCTAGTAAATTCAAGCAGTCGTTGCTTGAGCTGGGCGGAAACAATGTGAGCACGATCACAACGCCTGAGAACGGTCAAGACCAAGAAACTGACTCCAGGCCGCGATCGTGCTCCCCGACGCCAACATCCAGCTTGCCCTGCAATCATGCACGTTTGCCGCCCTTGGCACAGCTGGTCAACGATGCACTACAACTCGACGTCTCTTCCTGCACAAGTCCATTGCCGACGACTTCTTGCAAGGGCTCGTCAACGCGTACAAATCGGTCACCGCCCGAATCGGCCGACCGGAAGACTCGAACACCCTCATCGGTCCTCTTCACTCGAAAGATGGTGTTGATCGGTACATGAAGGCGATCGAGAAGATCAAGGCACAGGGAGGAGAGATTCTGATCGGTGGAGAGCAGCACGTTCACGCCGACTCAAATCTGAAAGCGGGCAACTGGGTGCTACCCACCATCGCATACTACAAGAACCTCGAGGGTGTCACCATCATCAAGGAGGAGACGTTCGCTCCGATTCTGCATGTTGCGACGTTTGAGACGCTAGAGGAAGCGATTGAGCTAAACAACGGGGTTGCGCAGGGGCTGAGCAGCGCGCTGTTCACGCAGGACATGGCGAGTGTGTTCCAGTGGATCGGCGCGGAGGGATCAGACTGCGGCAGTGAGTGATCCCCGGCCGTAACCCAACCGCACGGAGAGCAGCACTGACTATAGTCATCAATGTTAACGGGTCCACTTCGGGCGCCGAGATAGGAGGCCGGTTCGGAGGGAACAAGTCTACTGGATGGGGAAGGGAGTCCGGCGGGGATGCTTGGAAGCAATACGTCCGGTGGTCCAGCTGTACCCTCAACTGGTCCAACGAGCTCGGCTTGGCCCAGGGGGTCAGCTTCGACTAGTCGCTGGCGTGTGACGAGTAGCTATGCGTCGACTGCGGTGCTTGCGATCATCAGCGTTTGGCCACTGTCGCGAGATATGTAGGCTGTTATGACCCGGGTAGACGTACCGGTGATGCTTGAAACGGCACCCCTTCCCCTTGAACACGTGTTGTTGAGCCCAATCGCTACAGCAAGCTCTGATTGAACTACTGTCCTATTGGTGGGCCCAGGGATCAGTCCTTGTTACTCCTGAAAGCGAGGGTCGCCGTGTCGAAGTAGGGAGGTGTCGACGACGCAATCCGTCGGAACCCTCGCGATCGTCTTGCAGCTTCCTCATTGTTGAGGAAAGGGATCTCAACAACACGTGTTCAAGGGGAAGGGGTGCCGTTTCAAGCATCACCGGTACGTCTACCCGGGTCATAAC
>JAHXHD010001361.1:0-18322 GCA_019857685.1 Papiliotrema terrestris | reverse complement strand
GGGAAGGTGGACGGGCGTTGAATCCTTGCTGCGCGTTGTTGGTCATTGCGGTCGGCGGCGGTCTCACATTGCCAGGTGGACGGGGTTGCATATTTCCTGCTGGACCTGCTGGTGCACCGGGACCGGACATGCCGCCTGGTCCGTCAAACCGTGGTCGCTTTGCTGGTGGGAATGCTGTCGGCGATGCGCCCGGAGCGCCCATGGGTCGCATATGTGGATGCGTAGGCCCAGATGGGGCACGGTTGAGCGGTTGCGGCTGGTATGGCCGATTGGGGCCGGCGGTCGGTCCCGGGCTCGGCGAGGGGCGAACTGGCGAGAATGCTTGCTGTTGAGGATAGAACGGCTGGTTGGGCGTTTGGTAGCCCTGTTGAGGCGGGCGATACGGCTGGTTCGGTCCTGCTTGGGGTTGAGCCTGAGCAGGCTGAGCGGGCCATTGGTAGCCCGGTTGGCCGGCTTGACCGTATTGTTGCGGGTACTGGTACCCCTGAGCATAGTTCGCTTGGGGTTGCTGAGGGCCCGAGTACGGCGTAGACTGGTACGGTTGTGTGGGAGGTCGGTATGGTGCCGCAGCTGGTGCTTGACCGGGGTAAGGTGTCTGGATGTGGGCGGAATGTTGAGCAGACGCAGCTGCCGAATAACCGTAGTTGGCATAAGGGTTGTTGGCCGTTGGTGTCGCACCGGGGGTCGCCCCCGGAGCAGCAGCGTAGCCTGCTTGACCTTGAGCCTGGAAATCAGCGATGTTGACGGAGGGGTTGACCGGGCTTGCCTGGTAGTACGCTGCCCATGCTGCGGCGTGTGCTGCTTGAGCGTCTTGTTGATGAGGGTACGAGGGTTGAGCTGGCGGAGGTCCGGCTGGTAACGGCGGTGCGGGCCCCGGCATGTTCGCTCCGACCGGTTTTGAAGGTAGTCCCGAGATGCCCCCTGGCGGTCTGGCACTCATGTCGAAGGCGTCTTTCGGGCCAGAGATGGTGATGAATGGGTGACAGGGCCGAGAACAGAGTGAATTCCTCAACGCGTACCGACGAGCGATGGGACGCAAATCGACGGAACCAATCTCGCAGTGCTTCAACCCGGCGGCCGTCTCCGCCTCATGTACTCGGGTGACCTGTTACGACTGGAGAGGGAGGAGGCCATGCATGCACAACAGCAGTATGTAGTGGAGCTACAAGATCCTACCATCCTTGCGTTCCGCCCATGAATCCCCATGCTCCGAAGATCACGCCGCAAGAAGCCCTCCAGAGCCCTTTGCTACCGTTGCCCTCTTTCCAACACACCAAGCCCTCCACCGGACCGGCATAAGCAAGGGTCATGAGCGCAATGTCCATGGCCTCGTACATGTCCTTCGCATACAGCCCAAAGAGCAGCAGGCCCATGATCGTCGCACGCGAGCCGTAGATGGTCATGACGGATTGGGCAGGCTTCGAATCGACCACCTGAGCGGGCAAGCCGAAGTCGATCATTGCCCTGTGGGCATCGAAGAATGGCCACAGTCCGCCAAACGTTTCGACCGTGGCGATGAAAAGCTCTGGGATGTGTCTGAACGGGATCATCCTGGGTGAATCCGGGAGATCGCTGTGGACGGGTTTCGAGTGACCCAGGAGGCGAGTGCATGCACTGCTTCATGCGCGGAGAAGCTTCTTGGGCATTCGGCGTTCCGGCAATGGCCAGTGTTTCGTCGTTGTACTTTGACTAGACAACTGCCGTGTAATCATGAGCTTGGCGACGCCCCGCTCATCCCGGATCCGCTTGGTTCTGTTCGACGTGTTTGGTGCGTCCGAAACGACGGACGGGTGCTGAACGCTCAGACACATTATGCACCCCTCGCATACCGGTCCATTTGCAGTGAGGCTATCGCCAGAAATCTCGCTCGGGGCTTGGTCGACTCATACCAGGTACCATGACGAAGCTGTCCGAGCCGGGATCCCATCCGAGAGCATCAGCCCCGACTCGATTCGAGCTGCATTCAAGCCTGGTCAGCGCATTCTTGATTCGCGCGCGCGGTGGGGAGCTAACAGCAGCTTTCAGGCGGATGAACGAGCAGTATCCTTTATATGGCAAGCACATCGCTCTCGACCCGAAGGAGTGGTGGATACGTATCATTCGCGAGTGCGTGCTACAAGCCGGTGCGGACGAGCCCCAGGTGGAACGCGTTATCCACGAGCTCGGACCGCGACTGTTAGAGAGGTTTGAGAGCGAGGAGGGGTATCGCAACTTCCCGGAAACGCTCACTTGCTGTCAGTGTGCCCTCGACTGTTCTTCGGCATCTGAACCAAGGGCTGACCTCAGTGGACGAGCTTAGAAAGCTTGGGGTTAAGACGTCGATCGTGTCGAATGCAGATCCGCGGATATGTACGTCGTGTCCCATGCTCAGCTGACCACAGTGAACACAATACGCTCGCTTGGGATTCTGGACAAGCTGTCGTATCCGCCCACGCTATCGTGGGACGTCGAGCTCGCCAAGCCTGACCCGGGCATATTATTGGCCGCATGCAAGGCGTGCGATGAAGTACCGGGCGAGGGGGTCCTGATGGTCGGCGACGAGCTCAAGGCGTGAGTGACGAGTGACTCAGGCCTCACTTTGCACAGCGCTGATCTCAGCGACTATGGAGGCGCTTTGGCGGCTGGCATCGAAGGCAGACTGATACGCCGGGAAGGAGAATGGAGCGATGGAGCTGTTCGGTCCGCGGGCGAGGATCTAACGGGCGTCTCGGCGATCACGTCTTTGCAAGATATCGTCGACGAGGTGCGGAGACGTAACGGGGTCTAAGCCTTGATGTCCCTCTCTTCCTGCCATGCCATTCGTCCCTCCCCTGCAAGGAAGCGCTCTTTGCTACCGCCTGTGCGTGGTCTTCGCCGTCTCAAGTCATGTAGCATAGGTGCCCATGCATGTTCCGCTGCTTCGAAGACGAATCGGTGCCGTGCTGAAGGGGGGTTGCATCTGCCGGTGATGACCGACAACAACAAATTCGACCGAGGTTGTCGCCAAGCCCGAGACGAAGCTGCGAGCACACGAGTTCATCATCGCCGTTGCTGCGGTGCATAGTCGACGATCATCCCTTCGCATCTGCTCTGCACCTCGCTCATCCTTTCAGTCAGCCGTCACTGCAGCGGACGCAGCAAGCAACCAGCCCGTCACTCTTGTGACATACTCCTCGATCCATCCCGTTTCACTTCTCACCCGAAGCCTCCGACAAATGCGCTCGTAACGTCAGAAATGGAGTCGTCGGTCTCAGCCACTCCCAGTCGATCCGACAAGGACATATGGCCAGATCACGTTCCCTCCGATCAACGTTCCACATCTCCCACATTCCCGGCGTCGGCATCGACTACGTCCCGCAGAAGTCGGCGGAGATGGGTCAAACGGATCACCGCTCTCCCTGGCGTCGGGCGGACAGCTAGGCTGGTGCGATGGGTCATTGGCCCGTCGACCCCCGTGCCCGATGAGGATCTGCCCCGGCCGCACCCGTCGCTGAGCGTGTCGTTGACGCTGGGATCGCGGTCATGGCGTAGCCCGCTGGATGAACCTCTGGTCAACTTCCGACATCGCGCTCGCTTGCACTACTTCCTCTGGCCGTTTCTGGCACTATGGGCGACGATGTTCGTCCTGCTCATCCGGCAGCAGTACTATGTACCGGGGCCGGTGGTCATCGGCTGCAATGCGGGCTTGTGGGATAACTGGCCGCCGGACGTGTGCGGCGTGAATGCGACGGACTGTGCGGAATACTTGGAGGAGGGGACGTACAGGTGTATGGGCGGGTGCCTCGATGTGACGCTGGGCAACCCTCGCTGGGTCGGAGGAGACGAGGTGAATGGGGTGCCGTACGTCGTGGGAGGAGGAGATGGGCGGTATCGGTACGTCCTTGCGCGATGGTCGTTGGTCAGTCTGCTGAACCCAGGGCCGACTCATGGGTGTGTCCGGCGGCCATACAATCAGGCTTGATCAGCCGACATCTCGGCGGCTGCTTCACCCTCAAGCCGACCTCGACCGAGCTGGACTGGGACCAGGCGGGTTATATCGGCTTCGACGCCAACGGCGTCAAGTCCGCCTCATTCGAGCCCTCGTTCCCCGGCGCTTTCGAACTCTCCTCGAACGGGACCGGTGGTTGCTTGGACATCCACCCAATCATCACCGGCGTCAACGCGGCATGCCTGCTGCTCGTCACACTCCTCCTCGCGCCTTCGCCGGTCGTACTGTTCGCGACCATCCTCATACTGGGCTACCTGCAAATTGTCCTCATCTCCGACCCTCCAAATCAGCCGCCATACTGGGATCGCCTCCTCGGTGGCCTTCCTGCCGTGCTCATGGCGGGCTACTTCTTCTGGCGCGTAAGCTTTAAGCGCACGCTTGACGCGTTCCGGCATCTGCCGGTGGAAGTGGCTATATGGCAGGGAATAGGCTACTGGATTGGCATAGAGAGCTCCACGATCTTCAGCAAGCTCCCAATCCAGCGGCTCGGGTACGGCGCCCTGTCCGCCAGTGGAGTCATTACGATCATCGTGATTGTCATCATCGTGGCTATTGTCGTGCTGGTGCAGGCGTGGCAGGCCAGGAAGTTTGGCCTCCTGCAGTACTACATCGTCAGGTACGCGGGCATGGTGAGGGCTGGCGTCGCTCACGACAGGTATATCGTGCTCGTTCCGATACTGATTATACTTGCCTTCATCCCCGACTACACGTTGCGACTGCACCACTACCTGCTGGCTACTATCGCCATACCCGTTCTGTCGTTGCCCAATCGCGTCTCGCTGTTCGGCCAAGCGTTCGCGCTGGGCTTGTTCCTAGATGGAGTGGGGCGATGGGGGTGGGCCAGCATACTCGAGTATACTGCCTCAGTATGTTATGCTGACGTTGATCTGTGGTCGCAGCTCACGGCAGCTCATCGGCGATGCGGTATCGGGTACAGGCACACCGGCCTTCATGCCCGACATGTCGTCGTCGTCGAACATCTCTTGGTTCCCGCTGACCCCGGGCCTGTTCGATGTAGACTACGACGGCGTGTCGGTGATAGTGGACGACGTCCTCCGAGCGGGTAACTTGACGGGCTACAGTGAGTATAAGCACGCCTCGTCGTCATCGCTGACCGCAGGCTATTCCTTTGCCGGCCTGAATCTCAGCAGCGGGATCGACCACTTCTTCAGGCTTGCGGTGAGTTCCGAAGGCCGCGGTTTTGGTTGACCCCAGTTCCAGCTCGGCGGGCAGACACAGGACTTCACAGACCCCATTGCATTGTATCAGAACGGATCATGGGCGGAATTTGCAGCGCCATAGACAAGTTGTATAGTACGGATCCAGCACACTCTATCTGCACCTAGATTACGTGAATGAGATGACCAACATCCACGATGAAACGCGTCAAAGTCAAACCACGCTCGAACCACACAACTCGACTTTTGTCGTCCCATAGTCACATCACCTTGTATCCCAACAAAACATGGCAACGACGATAGTCTCCGCCCCAGGCAAAGTGCTCCTGGCGGGTGGATACCTCGTGCTCGACCCGGCGTACTCCGGTCTGGTGGTAGCGACGTCGAGCCGTTTCTACTGCGTCGTCCGACCGGCTTCGCCCTCCACCTCGTCCGGCATCACCGTGCGGGCCGGGCAGTTTCCCGCAGAGTCGTCGATATGGACATACAGTCTCACCCCGACGGACAATGGTCTGGAAGTCTCAGCGAATGGGGAGGGAAGGAACAAGTTCGTTGAGATCACGCTGCGCAATGCGGTTCAGGTGATCGTGGAGACTGTTGCTGCTCGAGAAGGGGCGACCGCGGGCGACGCGGCCAGGAAGGTCCTGGAGGGTATAGACGGAGGACTGGAGGTGATAGTGCTGGCAGACAACGACTTCTACTCTCAGCGTGACCAAGTGAGTCCTGCAGATGATCATAAGCAGGCCATACTGGACTGACGCCAGCTCTCGGCATTATCCCTCCCTCCCCTATATTCCTCGCTCGACTCACTACCTCCGTTCGCACCCCTCCCCAAGCCGATACATCAAACGAACAAGACCGGCCTCGGATCCTCCGCCGGATTAGTCACGTCCCTCACCGCCGGCCTGCTCGCCCACTTCGGGAGCGTCCAGCTGCCAACCTCGACCCAATCAGACGACCTGCACCACTCCTCTTCGGCCTCATCGTCTGCACTGGACCTCGTACACAACCTCGCTCAGTTCAGCCACTGCCTCGCCCAGGGCAAGGTGGGAAGCGGGTTCGACATCTCCTCCGCAGTGTACGGTACACACACATACCGCCGCTTCTCGCCGAGCATTCTCGCCCCGCTCCTGACCGGCCAACCAGCCGCGTTGTTGCCCGCGTTGGACCGGTCGAGATGGGATCACCAGACCCTGCCTTTCTCCCTGCCGCGTGGGCTGAGACTCATGCTGGCAGACGTGGATGCGGGAACGGACACGCCCAGCTTCGTGGGGAAGGTGCTCAAGTGGAGGGAGGCGAACCGGGAGACGGCGGATGAGCTGTGGGGGCATTTGGGACGGGCGAATGATACGCTGGGTCAGGTGCTGCGCGATCTGGCGGGCTTGCAGAGTGAAGACGGATACGAGGCGGCTCTGGCCCAAGCTGCGGCCCAACGCATAGAGAAGGTGAGTCAGGCAGTGAGCGTGAAGCCTCGCTCATTCCAGCTTGAGATCGCCAAGCCAGAACTGGAGAGACTCGTGCGGATACGCGCGTCTTTGACCGTACGCTGCCAAGTACATAATCCAATCGAAGCTCACGTCAGTTGATACGGTCATACCTGCAACAGATGTCGCAGCTATCAGGCGTGCCAATAGAACCAGAAGAGCAAACGAGATTACTCGACGCGTGCTCAGCCTTGCCGGGTGTTCTTGGCGGAGGGGTTCCGGGTGGTGAGCTATCAAAACCACATCGATGCGAGACCCGAAGCTGACGTTGAGCTGGAGGATATGATGCGATCTTCCTCCTGGTCGTGGACCGCCCCGAGGTCGTTGCTGGAGTGGAGAAAGTCTGGTCAGGGTGGAAGGAGATGTCGGTCTGTCCGTTATCAGCGCGACAGTCGGATGGAGGGCTTCGCACGGAGATTGTTGACGGCGTAAGGGGACTGAAGGAGCGCCTTGGATGAGCACATTCGTAGTCATATAATGCAATCCTCGCCGACAAGTTGTTTGACACACCCTAACAACGTAACCAAATGCCTCGTCGCTGACCGATTGCTTCGCGGGGAGAAATGCCGCGGCCAGTGATATCTTTGCTGGGAAGTCGAGGGGGGCACTGATGAAGCGCAAACCGGAACTTGCGTACAATCAGTCGCGCTGAACACAATCACGGAGGACCCACTGTAGTCTGACTTCTCTTGCACAGCTGTCGAAAGAACGAACTTGCCACTCGCTGCTGAGTGGCGCGAGATGCAGCGGAAAAAGCTGGGAGTGAGAAACAAAACAAAAACTTATCGTCTCCTTGTTTCGATCAAGGGACCCTCAGGTTAAACTCACACACTAATTGCTTAGGTGCATATGAGCCTGATGCGCTACGCCACTGCGCCAAGACGATTGAATTGGACATGATGTCGGTGTTTCTGAATGACATATATACGCTCACTTCTAGGCCCAATTCCTCCAAAAGACGCTCCCCCGGCAAGACGCTCCCCCGGCAACATTGCATGCATGGCCCGCTCAAAGCGTTTCGGAACATTCCACCGTTTGATTCGTCACCTAGCATGCACAGGAACGCATAGAGGGAAAAATTCTGAGTTACGAATGAGTGTGCGACACGATGTGATTAGAGCGGGCTGAAAGCAAGTAGGGCTTCATCGAATGAGGAAGCATCTAGTCCAAGATGTAACAACTCAGCGCCCGAAACCTCCGCCGCTTCCTGGACCTTTCGGTTGTCTTAGCACTCCCTGATCTGAAGTCCGACCGCCCAGACCTCCGCGAACACCACTGCTGGGTGTCCCTCCTCGCGAGAAGCCGTCTGCTCCCCCACCACCACCACCCCCTCCAGGCCTCACACCGACAGGCGTGGACTCTCTGCTTGAAGGCGCTGAAGATCGCTTGACCTGTACGGGTACTGGACCCAGCCCTCGTTCTCCCTTCTCCCCCTTATCGACTGGGCTATTCTTCCCGCTTCTCCGGCCGTTACCCGGCTTTGGCGATATGGTTGGCTGTTCCGGTTCCTTCCCGAAGATCCGCTCCCGAGCTAGACGGTATTCCTCTTCACGCTCGGAGAGCGATTTCTGCGCGTTCGTGCTAGGCCCCGGGGACTTCTTGCTCGGTCCGCCTGGCTCTCGACGGAGGATCTTGACCTGGGTCGTTGGCATGGAACCTTGAGTCGGGACCGGCGCAAGGATTTGCGGCCTCGATGCGTTGCTGATCGTCAGCTCATGTTTGGCACGTAATCCTAGAGCTCACGCCGAGTCCCACAGTTGCCGATTCGTCTGCACCGGTCTTCTCGGACCAAACCAGTCGTCCTCGTCATTGCTGGGCGGGCGCGACGCTTGAGCTAGCGGCGCTCCAAGAGGCCGCGCATTGTGAGCGGCTGGTCGAGCCGAGGGCGGAGGAGGACGGGGCACGAATGCAGGCGCCGAGGGGCGGAGGTTCTTGGGCGCACCGTCGTTGTCCCCCTGCCCATTAGCTATCGTCGAATTGCCTCAGCCTCTCAAGCTCACATCCTCCCAGTCCCAGTCCTCCTCTTGCTGATTCGAGGTCATCCTATCGCGGGCATTGTTCATGAGAGAGGGTCACGCGGGGTAGAACCAGATGGCGGGCGGTACAAAGGTGATTCGCAGACAGGTCAAGGACGGCAGTGAAACAAGGGCGGGGAGCACGAAAGAGGACGGGATCAAATTCCCCGTGGCTGCGTTTCCGGCGGAAATCAGAAAAGTTGACATGCAATCCGGCTACTCTGAGCCTTTGTCGCATGTCGATTCTGCATTCTCTCCACGAACGAGAACGACATGCGACATAAGAGGGCAAAGACGTACAAGCGGGCGATCAGCATCTACACGACGGCCTTCGGCTTCAGGCAGCCGTACCAGGTGCTCGGTGAGTCGGATTACGTTGCCCTGCTAGCCGAGCTTACAATAGTGTCAAATGACATCCTGCTCGCGTTGAACCGGGAGAGCGATATCTTCAAGCAGCTTGCAGCATGCTGCCAGGGAGAGATCAAGCCGAGTAAGCTGGCCTCCACTGGACGTTCTCAGCTCACACCAGTGATCACGCAATGTTGTGTCGAGGCGCTATACGCCATGGGCAAAGACGTTCAAGCCGTGACAGACATCGCCAAGACGTTCGAGCGACGGCGGTGTAATCACCGACAAGCAATCCCTCCCGACGAGTGCTTGAAGGACGTCGTGGGGGAGACGAACAAGCATCGCTACGTCCTGGCTGTTCAGTCGGTCGCACTCCGAAACGCCTTGGTCAATGTCCCCGGTCTGCCGATCATCCACTTCAACCCCCGCGGTGTCCTCGTTCTGTCCCCGCCGTCGCGCGCAACCCTCAAGCACAAGGACGCACAAGAACATGCGAGGCGACTCGAAGGCGCGGATATCCTGGCGGGCGTGGAGGACGGGGACAACGTCGTAGGCGGAGGGACAGCTGCGCCGGTCAAGCGAACTCGGGCGAAGGGGCCGAATCCGCTCAGCGTGAAGAAGAAGAAGTCTGAACCGCCGGTGGGCTCCGCCACGGGTACGAGGAGGGAGAAGAAGCTGGCCAAGGCGGCGCAGGCGGGGCGAGTCGAGACGGCGAGGGAGACGGTGAAGCGGACAAAGACGCGAAAGAGGGGCAAGGGGCTGGTGCAGACTGTGAGGGAGGAGATTGCTGCAGAGGCGGCGGCGGACGCAGTCAAGGCGCCTGGAGGGGGAGAGGTTGCTCCTTCTGCAGCGAATAGCGATTAAGTAGTATCATCTTTTTTGACGACTTCACGACCAGTCATGCACATTGTGTTCATACAGCGCAACCTTGACCATTATTGGAGGGAGAAATGGAGCATGGGGAGACAAGGAGGACGGGCGGGACCACTGAGGAGGCGCGGGGGAGAGGGCAGGGGAGAGGATGCACTTATTCTTGGTTCGACAAAATACGGAGCTTAGGGGCATCGGGGGAGAACGATGGCGGTGAGCGCCGATACTGGGACCCTTTCCAACCAATGAGTATTCCATGCGGATCCAGTACAACCTCGCTCTGACGTCTGCTTGCCAAAAGGGGCCAAGCACGTCTTTGATTACGTCTTTGATTAGATGCATGGTATCGCGCAGGATATCGCAGGTATGCTATATGGCCCAATGGCCTTGAATTCTATGGATACAGAGTCATATCTATGACTCGCACTCATCTAAAGACCATGCCCTTCGAGAGCCATCTATTGAGGGGGCTTCTCGTTGAGAGCCGCACCGGTGTTGTTCGCTCCAACGGGCGAAGCAGCCCTGGTGGAGTCCCCGGTAGAGCCGATGGTGCCCTCCTTCCTGTTGAAGTTGCCATCCGCGGGTGGCAAAGTGGTGTCGGGCTGGCCGGCGTTGAGGGCCGCGCCATACGTGCCATCGGCCTCGGCATCCGCGGCGCCGCCGTGGATGTCGTATCGCTCGGTCATCGTAGCGACTTGGTAGTCGGTGAGCTTCGGCAGCTCCTCGGCAATGATGGTGGGTCGTCGTTTGGTGAGGTGGGCGTGGGCGAAAATGACATCGAGTTCTTCCAAAGTTCTGGACGTCAGCTCACAACTCTCTGAAGCACTAGCGATCATTTCTACTCACCGTCCTGCAGTCTCTGGGTAGAAGATCCAGATGATGGGCAAGAAAGTCATCTGCGACGTTAACACAAGGCAGTGTGGACGCTGAGAAAGTCAAGCTCACGTTGGCGATGGCGAAGAGGAGGAAAGTGTACGAATCGATCGAAGCCGTCATCGTGGGCAGCACCTGTACGACCTGAGATGAGCTAAAAGGCCAAATGCGTGTATCCGGGTAAATGAGATCACATACCAGGAAGTTGGACAGCCAGTTGGTCATGGTCGAGACAGCGTTGGCTTGAGTTCGGACACCCATCGAGTTAAGCTCGGCCGGGTACAACCAGGGGAGGGGAAGCCAGGTGGCTCCGAAGAAGGCGATGAATAGGAAGAGCTGATGCGTTAGTATACGTAGAAGAGTGCGGGAGAGACGTTGAGGGGTGATGAATTTGTTCCATCCAGGACTGGGGTGGCGAGGGGAAGGTGTGGAAGGGAGTTTGAGGATGTGCCACAGCCGAGCTGAGACTCACTCCGACAGCCGCGCCTTTGGCGTTCTCGTCACCACCAGCCTTGAGACACGCGAAAGTGATGAACATAGCACCTCCTTGACCGAAAGTGCCGATGAGGAAAAGCTTCCGTCGACCGACCCTCTCGACGAGGAAGAAGGACGAAAGGGCGAAGATGGCGTAGATAACGGAAAGAACTCCTCCGAGGATGAGAGACAGTCGGGTCTCGAGACCGATGTTCTCCTCGAAGAGAATGGTCGAGTAGTAGATGACAGCGTTGCAACCACCGAGTTGCTGGAAGAGTTGGGTCGAAGCTCCGACGAGAGCACGTCGCATGTTCTGCTGCTTGCCCTGCTTGAGGAGGTCCTTGGCGGACGCCTTGACTCGCGCCTGAGCGGCAATGGCGTCGGACATGAGGTTACGCTGAGCGACGGCAACCGGGTCGTCGACGGCGGTTCCGGCAAGACCCGCGATGACCCGCGAAGCTTCAGCCATGTAGCCGTGCTTCATGAGCCATCGAGGGGACTCGGGCAGGACAGAGACACCTGCCATCATGACGATGGCGAAGAGGATCTGCAGAGCGATGGGGAATCGCCAGGAAACCGAGCTCTGCATGTTAGAGGCGGAAGATTAACGCAGCGAGACGAGGAGAAAGCATCGTCACGTGACTCACGTCGATGTAAGAGAGACCGAAGTCCACCCAGTAGGCAATGACGGTACCGACAGCGACGGTCGAGGCCTCGACACAGATCAAGAAACCTCGGTTGTGCGGCTTGGCACACTCGGCGACCCAGGAGGGAAGGGTGGCGGTGTTGGCACCGTTACCGAGACCGGTGATGACTCGACCGACGATGAACTGGACGAATCCTCCGACGTTGCCCCGGGGTTCTCCGGGACCGAAAGCCGTGACAGTGATAATAGTACCGATGATCATGACAATACCGCCGAGTTGAGACATCTTTCGTCGTCCGAGCTTCTCACCGACGAAGAAGGCGAACATGGCACCGAAGAAACAGCCGACCTGGATTGTGAGTCAAGCTCTGGACCGGCCATTGGATTCCAACTCACCTCGTAACAAGCAGTAACGGAACCTCGTACGGTACCCGTGTGAACGTCGTTACAGCCGTCACATGGTTGCTTGGTCTGCGACGTCAGCGCAGAGCCTGGAGTGGGGATTAGCGACTTACAGCTGGGAATTCGTTGTTAAACTGTCGGGCACCAATGATACCGGACATCAGACCCTGGTCGTAACCGAACAGGGAGAAACCGGTAGTGGCCGTAGCGACGACGGCGTACAGCAGGGCGTTGCCGTTGAAGCCGGCGTACTTGACGAGGCCGCCGCGCTCGTTGAGCTGCATTGACCGCTGGTCGTTCTGGAAACCCAGAAAGCTCGCCATGGTGATAGGCGTCTGGAGTTGAGTCGTGTGAGGTAGGGGTGTCGATCAGACTATGGCTTTACTCGTGTCGACGACCGGGGCGAGCGGGTGGTCGTTGTGAGATGTTTACTTGTAAAACTGATTCGTCGGGGTCAGTTGTTTATATACCTATGTGGTAGCGACCATTCGTCACCCTTTTTTCGGGAGGGACTAGTGCATCATGCGCACCCCACATCCATCGCTCAGACCCTGTCAATCCTCCGCTGGCGCTCCCAGTTCTCATCGCATCCCCATCCAAGCTGACTGCATGTCCCCTTGCGGCTTGCGCCCGGATACCCGGGTGTAGCATGTTAGGCTCCATCCGAGGTCAAATTTTCAATCCCATCAGTCACATCAGCACCGAGCGGGCGTTTCCAAAACAATGCGGCGATGTCTTGGCTCGGCTAGTCGTCACCGTCCGACGCCCATGCCGCTATGCCCCTCTCATGAGGCGCATCGTCGCTTATCGTAAACAGGAGTTTGACAGGGACTGAGGCGGGGAAAGGAGCGAAACACGTCAGAGGCGTCTCCGCAGAACAAAGCGAAGTTGGACCGCGAAAGGCGCGCATCGGTCGACGGAGCACACCCGACCGAGCTAACAATCTTTGGAGCTGTTCTAAAACCGGGGGCGCCGAGAGGACGATGGGAAAAAAAAAAATCGAACCCTAAAGAAGTCGGGCAAAGCGCCGGCGGCATGTGGAACCGGCGGGAAAAGTGACCGATCGCATTTGCCGCAGTGGCTCTGACCCTCCGCCTGTGATCGGTGCTGAAACCGATGAGATTGAGTGCGCGGGACCGCGGATAGCTCGCTTTTATCAGCCAGCCACCGCGTCATCCGGTGGGTTCCGGCATAAGGGTTCACGCAATAAACTCCGGTCTTTCGCCACCCCACCCTCACCGCGCCGTTTGCCCTCGGGCTCTGGTCATGAAGCGGCCTACAGCGAATCATCACAGGGGGATAATGTCGTGTGAACCCCTCAGAGTGTGTCGGAACGACGTCGTCCCCGAAGCACTTGACACCAGGTGAGTGGGATGGAAGCCATGTCGCATGCAGCAGTAGGCGGCCAAATGACTGACCCGGACGGTGGCATGATTTCCAACTGCCGCCAGGAACTCACCTTGTGTTCTGATTGCCGTCGTACGCGACCCAGCGGGAACACCAAAAATTCCCACCTCCCAGGCCCCGGCTACCCGCTTAGACCTCGTAGCTGGGCTTCATGAAGAACGCGTCCGAAGCCCCCCGTCCTGGAATCGGGATTTGAAAAGTGAGAAAAGTGACCAATGCAGGAAATGACTAGCCGCAGCGATAGGGTTTCGCGTTGCGAGGGGCAGACGAGGTGTCCCATCCGTTGGGGATTGACGGCAGGGAGCCTCGGTTGGAGATGCTTCTCGGAATAGAAACAAGCTTGTTTTGGCTCTAGGGGGTGACTTGATGGCAGACGGGGGATATGAGCGCCACCAGGTTCGAGGGGACTGTTCACCGCTTTGATCAGGTGATGGTTGTTGCGGGCCGGGTACTGTGGCGCGAATGAAGGCAAACCGAAGAGGCGGATGGTATTTGTTATGGATCCTTGAGGCGGTTATGGATCCGTGAGGCGCTCAGTTCGCCGTGATCGTCTCGGGGGGTTCTCGTCCAGAGGTCTGTGCCTGTACGATTGGGTTCGAGCGGGCTGCGGGGGCTGCGAACCATGGCATTGGCAATGTGGAGAAGAGGGGGTCCGGCAATGTGGTTGCCGGGGACGATAGGCCATTCTCGGATCCCCTCCGTCTCCCGTGTTCGCTGGTCTCGATTCAACAGATCATGGCGTGACACGGTGGGCACGGATGCGTGGTCCCCCCACATCCGATTTGTAGGAGGCCCTTGCCCCGTTCGGAGTCGGGGCTGCCCAGCTTTCTGCCTCTGAGTGGCGCATTCGTGTTCTTGGATCGTTGCCACCAGCTTGCCACACGACATGAGAACCACGATCATGCAGCGCGGCACCCGACGTGACCGCGGGAAGGAGATCAGGAAGTACGACGTAGTTCAGTCTGCGTATTCATCTCGACGTCCCCATAGGGCGTGATACTTCCGCCCCATTGGCAGCTTGGAGTCAGCCCGTATGCACATTCACACCGTTCAAATGCACCAGGCAGTGCCCGGGAGAGCACACAGGGGAGACATGCGCCTGCATCCCCGTGACTCGCGATCGGCCAGGCTGAGTGTAGTTTGCCACTGAGACGGGTGGCGAACGATTAACCTTGCACTTCCGAGCACATCGGGACGGGCGAGTTATAGGTCAAGAGCATCATTCCAGTGGCGGACCGCTTCCAAGGCGAGCAGACGCCGAGCGGGCCCAAGAAGGCACACCTATGTGGTCGCGCGAGTAAGGCGGTCGAACATAGCCGACGAATCCGCTTTTTCCGTCACGTGATCAGTCTTAAGCTGGGTATGATCAAGAGCGTACTGAACGGGTGTTCTGCGCGCTGTCTCCAGCTAGGTCACGCCCTCTCACCCTTTCAGCTTCCCCAGCCTGCAAGCTCCAGCTCACTCTCATCATGCTGCTGCGATGCCTTGCATATTCGCCAACTCCCGACCGATTCATGTCCGGATCCAACTGAAATCGCGTCGTGTCAACACAATGGCGTCATAATGTCTTCAGGCACGATCCACTCTATTTCGATCGAGATCGCCAGACCCCAATCCATGTCTCGTCGCGGCGTGTCCAGGCTGCGTCTGACTCACCCCTTGCATGTTTGTGACCCGCCTGCTCGCCCCACGACACAGCTTCGCCCTTCGCTTCATGCCCCAGCTCACACTCACCGGCACAGGGGGGAACAAGCAGCTTTCCATCTCCCCCAAGAAGCCCCCTACGAGCTTCACTACCCGAAACTACGCGTCTCGAACAACTGGTCCCGTCGATCTACGTGCATTGCACAAGGACGAAGAAGACATGGCTGCGGCGAACAAGTCGAGAGCGAAGGCCAAGGCTGAGGGGAAGAGTGTGCCCATGGCGGAGGACGAGGGACACGAGGAGGTGCAAAAAAAGCAGCACGACGATGCGCACGTCAAGGGGGATGATAGTCCGAAGGGACAGCCTGGGAGGGCGAAGAAACGTAGCAGGAGTCCAGAGGGCGGAGGCGTGGCCGGCAGTCGAGATATCAAAAGGCATAAGAACGCGTATGAGATCAGTATGTGCTCCGGTCGAAGGTGTGAGAAGTGTGGACTGATCGTTAGAGGGCAAGGTTGCTACAGCTGAGGATGCTGCTCGAGCCGATGAGGATCCTCCCTTGGACCAGCTGCAGCGGGTTCTGGCCGAGAAGAAGGGCAACGTGGACAAGGGCGAGAGCGTGGTGTACTGGATGCGAATGCAGGATTTGAGGAGTGAGCGCTATGTCCTCACCCTCGGATAGAGTTGACCGGTAGTCGAGGATAACACGGCGCTCGCTACTGCCGCAGAGAAGGCAAAGCAGCTCGGTATGCCCGTTATCGCGTTGTTCGTCATCTCACCGAACGATTATGAGTGGCACGATCGTGGTCCAAACAGGATCGACTTCATGTTGCGGAATCTGCGTTGGCTAAAGGTGAGCTTCGAAGCAGAGAGCCCAGGGCTTGGCTGATCCGCAGCCAAAATTTGACGAGCTCAACATCCCCTTCCATGTTGTCACACTCCCTAAACGGCTGTCCATACCCCGCCGCTTAGTCGAAGAGGTGTTCCCCCATCTCCGAGCAAACCATGTCTTTGCCAATATCGAGTACGAGGTGGACGAGCTGCGCCGCGATATCGCGACTGTCAAGAAGGGCCGGGAGAAGGGCATCGAGGTGGTCTGCTTGCATGACAAGCTGATCGTTCCTCCGGGACGGGTGAAGAGCCAGCAAGATAAGCCGTACTCCGTGTACAGCCCCTTCCAGCGAGGTGAGTCTGCTCTGCGATACACCCTGGAGTCGAGCTCACTTGAAGCATGGGCCAAGATCGTCGCGGCCGAGCCGGAGCTGCTGGAAATGTCAGACATCCCGCCCGCGAACGACAAGAAGATACGCGATCACGAACACTTTGGCAAGCTGTTTGACGCCACACCTATACCAGACCATATTGGAGGGTTTCAGCAGACGAACGGCGCGGACGTGCGGAAGAGTTGGCCAGAGGGGACAGACAATGCCAAGAAGGTGCGCCGTGACACGGTTTCCGAGCTGACGTTTCAGCTGCTGGACCGCTTCCTCCACACGAAGGCACGTAAACAGCAGCTCCAGCTGGTCTCCCCTCTGTCGGACGGGGCGGAGACGGACGACAAAGCATCGCGGATACAAGAGTATCAGACAGGACGGAATCTTGTCAACGGCGATCACTCGTCTCGACTGAGCCCGTACCTCGCCAGCGGAGTCATCAGCGCCAGGATGGTCATCAACGCCGCGAAGAAGATGGGCAAGGGGGGCAAGCTGGAGTCTGGGCGGGATACCGGCGTCGGTATGTGGGTGCAGGAGGTTATATGGCGGGACTTTTACGCCGCTGTACGTCGGGCGGCTAGGTGATAAGGACGAGGACTGATTGCAGGTCTTGGCTACATGGCCGCGAGTATCGATGGGCCGGCCGTTCTTGGAGAAGTTTGCGGATGTACAGTGGGAGGTCAACGAGGAGCATTTGCAGGCCTGGAAGGATGGCAAAACAGGCTACCCTATCGTTGATGCGGCGATGAGAGCGGGCAAGGCACGAGGTGAGTATCGTGACGGAGCATTCCGGGTATCTGGATTCCAAGCGTCCTACACTCTATATCATCCTTCCCTGCACATCTACGTGTGGCATACACTGACAGCAGGCTGGATGGAGAACCGAGTCCGCATGGTCACCGCGTGCTTCCTGGTCAAGTCATTGATGCTGGACTGGCGTGAGTGGCCCCCGCTTGCACGGTGGAGCTTCAGCTGAACACCAAGGATTGGGCGAGCGGTACTTTATGCAGATGTTCATGGACGGCGACCTGGCATCGAACAATGGCGGTTGGCAATGGACCGCTAGTGTGAGCCGGCCGTTTTACTCAAGTTCGATAACGGCTGACTGTCCAGACCGGAACGGACCCTCAGCCATACTTCGTAAGTCCTTGCCCCCTCCTCCTCGCGCACGCTGATCATCAGCGGATCTTCAACACCTTGACCCAGTCGGAGAAGTGCGATCCTCAAGGCGACTACATCCGGTACTGGGTTCCGGAACTGAAAAACCTGAAGGGCAAGGCGATACATGACCCGTTTCACAACATGCCGCGGAACGAGTTCAAGAAGCTGGGATACCCTGAGCCGATCGTTGATCACAAGCTCAGCCGGGAGAGGGCGCTGTTCAGGTATAAGAACGTGGGCGAGAAGGAGCCATAGACTCGGAGACGGGTGTTTGAACGGGGAGGTACCAGGTGAGTTACGAGGGGTGGCGAAATGCGGGATGGACTTTACCGTGCTATGTATCATCGCGCGATGCTCTGCACGCGCAACTGCCGCTCCAGTCTTGTACGAGTCCATGCATGCATGGCATCTGAGCAGTCCTACGATCAGATGGTGATGTAAGGGTCCTAAATTTGCCACATTCGCCGCTCAATAGGCCAAATTCTCGTCTTAAAGGGATTGATCCCGACGACATATCGTCGTCATAGCATTCCAACAATTCGACTCTTTTCGATACATACACACTACCACAATCACTAGGATCACCATGGCACAAAGATCATTCCCAGCAGCACCGCCCAACCCCTCCACCCCTCTCATCC
>JAHXHD010000137.1:0-13992 GCA_019857685.1 Papiliotrema terrestris | reverse complement strand
CCCCACCGCCCTCTCCGCCCCGCAACCAGGAAACGCGGATCAGATCGCCCACGCCGCCAAGCTCATCAACGGAGCTAAGCGACCCATCATCTTTGCCGGTAACGGAGTGCTCGCCTCGGAGGAGGGACCAAAACTGCTCAAGCAGCTGGCCGACACCGCCAACATCCCGGTCACGACGACGTTCCAGGGTCTCGGGTGCTTCGACGAGCGGGATCCCAAGGCGCTGCACATGATTGGCATGCACGGATCGGCGTACTCGAACTATGCCATCCAGGAGGCGGATGTGATCATTGGTCTGGGAATCCGATTCGACGACCGAGTCACCGGAAAGACCGACAGTGAGTATTGAGGTGCTCTGCGCGGGGGTGTGCTGACGGAAGCGTTCGCGCCCGCTGCTCGCGCTGCCGCTCTCGAGGGCCGAGGAGGTATCATCCACTTCGAGATCCAGCCGAAGAACATTAACAAAATCATCGAGGCCGATGTTCCCGTCCTCGGCGACGTCGTCGCCTCGCTCGCCGAGCTCGTCCCGCAAATACAGCCCAACGAGCGCACGGCATGGATGGAGCGATGCAAGCAGATGAAGGAGCGATACCCCTTCGCCTTCACGCCATCGCAGGAGGGACAGAAGCTCAAGCCGCAGGAGGTTGTCCGGGAGCTCGACCGACAGGCCGAGGCGATCGGCAAGGAGAACGTCATCATCGCTACGGGCGTCGGACAACACCAAATGTGGGCGTGCCAGCACTACCGATGGACGCAACCGCGTTCGTGGGTCTCATCGGGCGGTCTCGGCACGATGGGCTTCGGTCTCCCCGCTGCCATCGGCGCCAAGGTCGGTCAGCCCGACAAGGTCGTCGTTGACATTGACGGCGACGCTTCGTTCTCCATGACGGCCATGGAGCTTGCCACGGCTCACCAGTACAACATCGGTGTCAAGGTCCTCCTGTTCAACAACGAGTTCCAGGGAATGGTCGAGCAATGGCAGGACCTGTTCTACGAGAACCGATACTCGCACACCCGGATGCACAACCCCGACTTTGTCAAGCTCTCCGAGTCGATGGGCGCCAAGGCGCTGCGATGTACCAACCTTAAGGACCTGCCGGCGATGATGAAGGAGTTCCTTGAGTACGACGGGACAAGACCGATCGTCATGGAGTGTCTTGTTTCCAGCGAGCACGTCTACCCGATGGTGCCGGCCGGCAAGGCTCTGCATGAGCAGATTGTGAGTGCCGCGCGAGTATGTGTGCCAGTACAGGCGCTGACAGCAGCTCCACCCGATTCTCCGATCAAAGGCTTAATTCCAAAAATGATCCCGACAGGGATGCAGTTCTGAGGTGTTTGGTGTGAGATAGCAGGTACGAGGGAGAGTGAGAACAACTTTGTCATGATAGCTATTGAATTTCTTCGTTTTGGTATGGGTTACGATTATCTGCCGCGAATGCATATGCAGGTCTGGTATGACCAATGCGATGAGCATGTACAATCCTTGCCTGAAACTTGTCAAGACGCTATCTCGAGATTGCGAGGCCAGTCGACGACGTGAACGGAGGGCGGTCGAGGCCGAAATGTCGGGCTTTGCACGAACGCTGACCGAATTCATTCATTCAGCTTCACATTGTGACACTCGACTCTGACTCATCCCATTGTCCACACACGCCATGTGAGTGCTCACGACCCGTGTGCAGCACTTCATGACTCACGCCCAGGCCCTCCAAGCCAAAGAACTTTCCTCCACCACGCAAGTCGCACACGTCGACGCCAAATCCGTCAGAGGGGGAGGTAAGCCGCAGTCCAACACCTCATCCACTTCCACTTCCTCCCGCCCTTCTCCGACTCATTTCGAGTCGGAGTATCATACATATTCAACCTGCCGACGCGTACTCACTCCAGGCCTTCGTCGACCGCCTCAACTATGCCGACACCCCCCGGCCATTCAAGAATCCCCACGGGTTCTCGTCCAAGCTCCCCTACCGAACGGCGAGTACGACCACCACCGCCGTGCGCAAGAACGTCAAGCAGATCCTGGTGCTGGAGCGCGAACGCATAGGTGGCGGAGACGGGTTCTTGAATGCCGATTTGACGCTGGCGAGGGCGCGGGGGGAGATCATCGAGCCGGGCGGGAAGAAGAAGAAGACGGGGGTGAAGCTGCCGAAGGGGTACAACCTCATGAGGGGGCATCGAAAGGCCGCGTTGAGTGCGCTGAGCGGGACGAGCACGCCGGCGACGGAGGGGCTGGAGAGCGGGCAAAGCACGCCGATGGTGTTGGATGACGAGGACGAGGATGAGGAGGGGAAGAGCAGCACTGCGAAAGCGAACGCTCCGCCGGGCAAGGAGGTATTTACATGTGAGTGGGAGCCCTTTACAACTGGATCGCAGGGTACGGGCGGGCATCGCGGTCGGACTCGGGATGACTGGGTGGAAGACTGGATTGGATTGGACTGACGGCAGACCACACACCGGCGGCCCCACCGAGTCTGTTGCCTGTCAAAAAGTACTGCGACATCACGGGCCTGCACGCCAACTACACTGATCCGCGGACGAAGCTGCGGTACAAGGGTCTGGACGTCTGGCACGTCGTGCGGGGTCTGGTGAGTGGGCTGCGGGTCTGACGCCGTGCCAAATCGTTGCAAGGCGGCACTCACGCGCAGGGGCCCGGAGGCGATCAGGCTTATCTGGCACTGCGGGGGGCTCAGCTTGCCTTGAAGTAACATTTAGGAGCGAGGTGGCCGAGATTGGTTGACGTTGTATGATAACGACCCTTATGTACATGATCACACGCTCTGTACGGCCTTCTCCAGCCGTGAGCCGTGAAAATGAGGGCCTGAGAGCCCGCCGCCTCGAGCGCCGCCAACAATTTCGACTCCCTCTCGCCTAGCCATGATAGGGTATCGTCACATCTCATCGGTGTATCAGAAGTCCGCAAGCCGTGATCTCTCTGATGCTAAAAGCCGTCCGCGTCTCAACAAGTCACTGTCGTTCGCCGCCCTAAGCCGTCACGGCGTCCTTGACCTTCGACACGCCCTCCTTGACCTTGTCCACCGCCACCAGCTCCGGGTGCTTCTTCTCCCGTCCGCCAAACTTCCAGTAGTTGACCCATCGCGCGCTTTGAGCCAGCTGCGCCGCCGCGTTCGTGGCGTGGCACGCGAAGAGGAGGTAGTTACGCGGTTGGACGCGCCATGCGAATCGCATGAAGACCATGCTGGGCATCAGTGCAGTCCGCACGGCGGATAGGAAAGGTGAGAAGGACGCGGCAGGCGAGGTTTCGGTTCGGGCACGAACTCAAGGTGGCCCGCTGTGGAGAGGATTCACACGGCAGGAATTGTGTCGACGCAACACGATGGAGACGGCGAGGTATCGAAGGTGGGAATGGAAAGCGGCGGAGCACCACTCACGAATAAGCGGCAAGAGTCGGGGACATCACTCCTGAGATGGTCTCCTCATCCTTGTTGACGAGATCCGAGAGGGCAGCAATGGGCAGACCCCAGTTAGCGACCTGTTCATCAGACCACCTCTTTATGTGTTTGCGCCGATGCCGAAAGGACTGACCGGTCCCCAGAAATGCGTGCCTGCGAGTCAGTAAGAACTTTGTGGCCGGGACGATGTCAGAGAAGCTCTAGTTCAAGGATGGTTCTGCTTGGGGTCCAAGCCGGGAAGGGGAGGGTTACGATAAAGACTGAGTGCAAAATACGCACTGAAGAAGTATTGTCGGCCCGCCGGGGACTTGATCCAGTTGACGAAGGTACTTCATCAGTCAGCTCAGGTCCAACGGAATCACGTCCGAAGCGCCTCTGAGGACTAGGGCCGAGATGGTCGACTTACGAACTGGACGTCAATATCGGGACACAGGCCCGCAAAAAGCGGTTTCTAGCTGAAAAATGCCCGCACTCACGCCATATTTGTGATCTGGTCAGAGAGCGTTCACGGGTAGAAGGGGTCGAGAATCAGTCGAGAACGGTGCAGGAGGTGTGTAGGGGGGATGAGGCGGGATATGAATCGGTAGGTGTATAGGTTGAAGGGTTGAAATTCAGCTGCCCCTCTGTCCTCGGGCGAGCTTGGCCCCCTCGGACTCGTATCTGCCCACGGCTCGGCGGACGCCCGGAACGGCTCCCGCCGCCCTGTCCTCAGCCCTCCCCAACAGTGTGGCACATCTTGGCCGTCGGTTGGATGGTTCCCGCATGCATGCATCCAGGAGTATGGATCATACCGACAAGGAGGATGCAGCATGTCACACGGGAACGATATGCATCTACTAGCTCTGATACGTGTTCTCCCTTGAGACTTCCACATGCTCGCCCCTCCGCGGCTCCCCGCTTCATGCGCGACTCGCTCCAAATCCCGCCGCCGACTGGGCATCAACGGCTGCACCTGCTTTAAAGCACCGCGCCCAACCTACAGTCAGTCCGTATTCCCTTCGTACACTTCTCATCTGAACGAGCTCCACACCAGCCCGATGAACACCGCTCCCAGCCCGAACACCGCCGCTCCGCCCACGATCTGCGAGGTGGATATACCGCCTCCAGCAGGGGACGAGGACTTGTGTTTCCGCCTCTTGGGCCGAGCAGCGGATTTGGCGGACCTAGTGGACGCGGATGGTGTAGAGGGGTCGCGCGAAGTGGAAGAAAGTACTAACCCCATCTGCTTCAACCTGGATGTCAGCGAGATCCAAGCCCAAGGGCAATCCCTGGCCGACTCACCCTCGAACGTAGAACGCGTCGATGGCCTTTTTGATATCTTCCTCCTGGCCTGCCGGCACGCCGTCGAGGGTAAAGGTCACTGACCGTCAGTCTCACAGGCGAAGGGCGATGCGATGCGGGGGGCTCACCCTTTGTCGAGCTCTCGCCTTGCTTGAACGCCAGGCGCATCGTGCCGTAGTGGTCCGACGGCCATCCCGGCATCTTGGGCTGCCAAGACTGCACGAGCAGCTCCGCCTTCTTCACTTCTTGTACCTTGCCCGTGACATTTCCGCCGAAGAGCGAGTACGGCGCGCCAGGTTCCAGCTTGATCTGCGACGTCAGCTCCGAAGACTCCCGTGATCGACCGCTCACCTGCGCAGCGGATCTCGACCACATCGGGATCTTGCTCTCCTCAGTCAAAAGTCCCCACAGATCGTCCGCGCTGGCCTGCAGCTCCGCCTCCACCTCGACCGTCTTCGTGCCCGTGATCTTCGTCTCCTTCTTGGCCTCCACCTCGGGCTTCTTCGTCTCCACAGCCTTAGTCGGCGGGGCAGGCGAGTAAGCCGGTGTGGACGCGCCGGATCCACCAGGGGTGGGTCCCTCCGAGGACGGTGCGCCGTGCGTCTCGAGCAGTGCTGGGCGGAGCGAGTTGAATTTGGCGGAGAGGACGTCCGGGAACGCCTTCTTCACGAGCGCGAGCAGCGTCGCGGCGGATGCTGACGTGTCGGACGTGGAGAAATTGTACTACTATGAGCTATGCCCTTGGTATTCGGACATTGGACCCACCTCGTAATCGGACAGGCCGTCAATGGCCTCGTGGCTGACCTCTGGGACGCGGACAGTACCAGTCACCTCCTCGTCGCCGACCTTGCCCGTCCAACGAGCCTCCACCGCGAGGTCGTAGATCGTCAAGAGCCTATTGATGTCAGTACAGACGTGCGAACCATCTCATGGAGCCAAGAGCTGGAAAGCCATGCGCGCAACTCACTTGCCCTTCCTCTGGCCGAGATCGCAGTCGCCCGTGGCAGACGTGACCTCGACGATCTCAGCATAGTGGCCCGCCTCCTCGACTCGGAGACCCGGAAGAGACTTCTTGATCCATTCCTGCGCCCAAGGACCGCAGTTCTTGTTCTGCATGTCAGCAGCAGTCAAGCGGGCGCACAAGGCAACGAGCTGCTCAGAGCAGGTGGAGCCGTCGTCAGAGATGCGTCGACACTCACGCGCCAGTGGTAGGTCTGCTGGTATGCCGTCAGAGGTTTCGGTTCGCCCATGCTGGTGTCTACGCGGATTGTATGTCGAGGTGGTGGGCGTGATGATCCGTCTTTGAACAAAACATCAACGCCGAGGGTCGTCATCAGCATTCCAGCATATTCGATTTTCGGGCTTCGCCGCGACGTTGGCCGTGGTGCCTGGGCGACATTGTGCTGGGTGCAGCAACCAATGCGGTACTCATACAAAGGCTTCATGCATTGAGGAATCTCCTCGGAGATTCGGACATGTGGACGAACAACGTGAATCAAGCACTTCGCGCACCTGTTGTCACTGGCATTCAATCAATGGTAGATTACGCTGCGAGGAGGTGACTACCGAGCAGCTCATGTCCGGGTTCGCGAATTATTTTGAACGACTCTTCAATTTTGCCTATTGCTTGCCCTCTCATCATCTCGAGCTGTCATGACCGACTCATCAACCGTGCCCGACATGGGCAACCTTGCGCTCAACGACGACCTGCTCGGCGATGCCGACATGTCTGCGTGGGACGCTCTTCCACCCCCGCTCATCCTCCCCGTTCCAACCATGATGGACTCCTTCCAGACCGTCAACATCCTCGCGCCCCTCGTGCGCTGCTCCAAGCTCCCCTTCCGCCACCTCTGCAGCCTGTACGAGACACACGTAACATACACGCCCATGATGCTCGCGCCCGAGTTCTCGCGTTCGCAAATAGCACGCACCAGCGACTTCACCACGTCCAGCGACGAGCGCGGCGTGTTCTGGATGGAGCCGCGGCATGCGGGGTTGACGAGGGAGACTATACATCCCGAAGATCGCGTGGCGAAGACGTACCATGTCTCCCCTAATCATACTCGCCTGCCGCCCACGCCCGAGCCGCCGACGAAGCAGTCGGTGTTAGTCCGCGGGGCTGTCATTGCGCAATTTGCCTCGCCTAATGCGGCGTCTCTGGCGGACGCAGCGGAACTGATCAGCCCTTACGTTGACGGTATCGATCTGAACTGCGGCTGTCCACAGAAATGGGCGTATCAGGAGGGCATCGGATGTGCGTTATTACGCAAGCCGGAGCTCGTGAGGGACATGGTGCGGTGTGTGAAGGACAGGATGGGGTGGAACTGGCCCGTTAGCGTGAAGATCCGGGTCGACCCTGATCTCAAGTGCGTCACGACGTTTACGGGGCGAGACGCACCTGACGATAGGCTTACTGATACGCTGGTCAAGTCTGCTCTGTCCGCTGGTGTCTCGCATATCACCATCCACGGTCGGACGCGCCATCAAGCGTCGACTGAGCCGGTCGACCTGGACGCCATCAAGTTCGCCGTCGAATGCGCGAAAGGCGAGGTGCCGTGCGTGGCCAACGGCGATCTTTGGGAGCTCAGCGACGCGACGCGAATGAGAGAGGTCACGGGCGTGAAGGGCGTCATGGCAGCACGAGGGCTGCTCGCCAAGTGAGAATCGCCGTGCCAGATTTCTGTCAAGTCTTGCTCACGCCAGCCCGGCCCTGTTTGCGGGATATAGCAAGACACCGGCGCATTGCGTCGAGCAGTTCGTAAACTTGTCCTTGGACTACGGCTTCATCTTCCCCCTCTTGTACGTTCTCACAAGCCACGCCTGACCCCGGAGCTGATCATGCAGCCATCGACACCTCGCATACATGCTCGAGTCGCACTTCTCCAAGGCGGAGAAGACTTGGTTCAACTCGCAGCCGTCCACTCCTGCCGCCATCGATTACCTGTCCTCTCGAGGCTTGGACTTCACTTCGTCCCGACAGACGCTGTACGACGCCCGCCGCGGTCGGACCTTGTTGCAGGTGTGAGCGGAGAACTGGCACGCAAGTCTTCGTAAGATAGTCAAGGGATCGCGGTGCCACCTGCTTTTCATCAAAGCAGGACCTCGACACGCCTGGCGTGCAGGCCTCTCGGCAAAGAGGGGGAGATAACGCAAAGCCAGGTAGCGAGCCCAAGGCGGATGCGGAGACGCCGGCCCGACGGTGATGTTCAGGCTGCCACACCCGATCGCAAGCGTTAAATCATACACCTGGATCTAGTCCATACCGCATCATAACATGTGTAACGATGTATCATAAATGTATCTATCTGTCCTTCTGCAACTCGCTCATCCTCGCAATCTCCGCTTGCTGAGCAGCAATCTTTGCCTCTGCGCGGCGCAAGGCGGCAATGTCGACATTAGCCATCTCGTGCGACTCCTCCTCGGCCGTCAATCGCCCCAGCCCCCGGCCCCTCGAGCGACTCCTCGTGCGCGACTCGGTCAACTCCTGCGTCTCGGGCTGCTGAGGCTCATACGCCTGCTGCTGCGTGACCACCGTCTGTCCCTTGTACTCCGGCGTCGATTCTGGGCTGCCGCGCTTCGACAATCCAGGACCGCGGTTGAAGCTGGGTGCGCGTCGAGGCAGTTCCCCCGTGGGCTCATAGTTTCCCTCGAGGTCTCGCTCGTGGTACGCATAGTCGGCGACGTACTCGCCCAGCTCGATCTCGTCCATGCCGACGATCTCCGCCTCTTCGGTCGAACGGAATTTGCAGCCCGGGATCAGGTTGATGATGAACATGAGCAGGTACGTGACGACAAAGGTCCAACTGCAGGTGACGGCCACCCAGGCGACCTGCTTGCCCATCTGGATCCAGTTCTGGTCCATCCATCCTCCGTCGATTACGGCGTAGCCGTCGTTGGCGGCGACGGACGCCTGGGCAAAGAAGCCAGTCATGATGAGGCCGACGACACCGGCCAGGGCGTGCACAGCGAAGATGTCCATGGCGTCGTCGACGCGCATGGGTGCCTTGAGCCGGGTACACAAGTTGCAGACGAAGGACGACACGACGCCGATGAGCGCGGCGGCGGGGGCTCCGACAAACCCGGCGGCGGGAGTGATGGCGACGAGTCCGGCAATTGCGCCGGTGCAGAAGCCGACGACGGACCACTTGCGCTCAAGTCGGAAATCCATGAACATCCAGGCGAGGGCGCCCGTCGAGCCCGCGAGGTTGGTGTTGAAGATGGCGAGGGCGGCCTTGAGCGAGGCGGCAAAGCACGAGCCGCCGTTGAAGCCGAGCCATCCGATCCAGAGCATCACTGTGCCGAGCACGACCTGGGTGTAAGCGAGATGACAATCGGCATGCCAAGGCTATCGCTCACCTGAGACACGTTGGACGGCTTGAAGACGACTTGCTCGGTGCCCCATCCACGTCGCTTGCCGATGAAGTACGAGTACGCGAGACCGCCGATACCCGACGCAATCTCGATGGGGCCTCCTCCGGCGTAGTCGAGCACGCCCCACTTGAACGCCCATCCGTTGGACGACCACACCCAGTGCGCAATCGGATCGTACACCACCGTGGTCCAGCAGAAGATGAAGATCATCGCGGGCAACAGCCGACTTCGCTCCGCCGCGGCACCGAGCAAGATGGCCGGCACGAGGGCGGCAAAGCACATCTGGTACCATGCAAAGACAATCTCGGGGAGTTTGCCATTCGTCTCGGGCACTGCGCGCTCGAGAACCCCTCGAAAGCCCACGTTCTGCCCGTCGCCGTAGAAGACGCCGCCCGTCGAGCTGAAGACGAACGAGTAGCCGACGAACATCCATTGGAAAGAAACGATCGCCAGCGAGAGCATGGAGAGCATGAGGAGGGT
Source organism: Papiliotrema terrestris (assembly GCA_019857685.1). Lineage (NCBI taxonomy): Eukaryota > Fungi > Basidiomycota > Tremellomycetes > Tremellales > Rhynchogastremaceae > Papiliotrema > Papiliotrema terrestris. The sequence goes on along the minus strand of JAHXHD010000137.1, from coordinate 4,450 downwards.
CAGGGCGTTTTTCCGTCGTGTCAGACCAGAGTATAGGTACCCGAGACCGGGGATCTAACTGTAAGCCGTCTTCGTCGGAGCAGGTGGAACATCGCCAGACCCACCATGAAAATGATGAGCGCTCCGCAGAGCAAGACGAATGCGCTGTCTCCCGGGTCGAACGCTGTTGTCAGTGGAGACTTTGGTAGACAGAGCCTTCGACTCACCAGCCACTTCATCGTTCACAGTCGTGATGAAATCCGTTCCGAAGGGGTTGAAAGATGATTCGCCGCCAGTAGTCTCCTGCAACGAGCCATACGTGACGTTTACCATGGCTGTATGCTCCCTGCTGCGCTGTTCCTTCCAGGTTCTGAGTTTTCGCTTTTCGGTTCTGGGCGATGCGGTGCTTGAGTGCTTTTGCTTGGCAGCGCGATGAGCCTGGCGGTGGGGCTCGACGTTGAAAGACGAATGCGACGCCGAGTTGATCTATTTCAGACTGGGCTGGCGTACTTTTGGACGGAAGATAAGGGCGAGACACAGAGACAGCGTTCTATGCGAGTGAAAGGGCGAACGACAAGAAGCAAGAGCAAACGAAGAACGGACGATGGGGTAAACACCGACGCAATGGAGGGTGATCGGAACTTTTGAAGGCTGAGCGAGTCACATTTGCCGGCTTGCCAGCCTGTCAGGGGGGTCACCGCCCGTGGGATGACGGGGAGACAGCCTAGCGCGGGGGACCTCGATTGCGTCCAAGATTTCGATTGGATCTCCTGGCAACTGGGCATTCTGATTGGGTGACAGCCCTTATCTCGTCAGGCACGCGGAGTCTGAACCACGTTAATCCCAAACGAGCCTGCTCCATCCAATTAAAATAGATGGATGCAAGCCGAGTCCCAATTGCCGGACCCATACGATGAGCGGGGAGAGCAACGGCGGGAGGCGGGCCTCTCTCTCAGTCAAATCCGCGTTGGTGCGGGTGAGCCGCGATGCTCAGATCCCTCGTCGCGATCTGCGGGGGTGGGATTGGGCGCCGTTAGAGTTGGCATGATTTTCGAGCTTTCGTCATCGGACGTGTTAACATCTGGGGGTGAGGACCGCATGTATCGCGGGATGAATGGCTCCCGTCACGAAACCACCACGGTGTTGCGGCTCGTTCCTGTTTCCCCGCGAGCCCCTCGCCTCCGCGGCCAGTCCATTGCACGACACACGGACACCGTCGGTGTGTCTATGTCCATTATCTGAGTGCGTCACACAACGATTACCATTCTCTCACACTCCCGATGTGATTGTGCGACCCGGTTTATAGACTTTCAAGAGAGCGCCTGCGGGAGCATCACCTTCAATGCGACTCTCGTCCAACTCCCTCGATGCAGTTGTCTTCGACGAACAGCCTTGATTGAAGCTATCACGGCGGGCGGCACTGAGATCAAGCATTCCCATGGGACATGCATGACCATCGCAGGCTCATCTCATCGCATTGCGGTGCTCTGCATCCTCCGGTCCAGGCCATCATAGCTGGCCACCAAGAAGCTGGAGCGACGGCGGCGGTCGCCGGCAGCGGAATCAAAACACCTCACCCGCCGCGCGAAGGTAGGTCTATTTCGCCTGTTGTTGCCAGAATCATCATCATCATCATCGCATACTCAAGCTTACCGAAATGGCTCAACGCAACGGCGTGCCGCCAGGACCTCCTCCGGGTGGACCACCCGGTGTGAGACCACCAGGACCACCTCCGGGGTGAGCTCAAGACCCCGTCCTTCGGCTGAAGCTGACGGCCAGCGGTCCTGCCGGTCACGCCTTTCCCAACTTTCCTCTTGGTCCGGGATCGTACCCGCCTGGACCGCCAATCGCGATGCCCAACTTCCCTCCTCCCTTACCTGCTGGCTGGTCAGAACACCTCGGTCAGTCTCTCGCACCTGATCATCGGTACAAAGCTGACGAGTAGCTCCAGACAGGGTGACCAAGTACTATTACAATTCGAACACGAAGGAGTCGACATACGTCCGCCCGACATTTTCGAGTGCGACACCAGTCGCTGAGCCTAAGAAGAAGAAGGAGAAGCCCAAGGAAAAGGTGATGATCCCTGGAACGGGCTGGCAACGAATCACAACGACAGAGGGGAACGTCTTTTACTTTGAAAAGGCGAATAAGCGGTCGGAGTGGACTGTGCCAGACGAGATCCGGGAGGAGGTTGAAGCATTCGAGCAAGAGGAGAAGGAACAGAAGGCAAGAGAGGAGGCTGAGGCCAAAGCGAAGATCGAAGAGGAGCGGCGGGAGCGGATGAGGGAGAGGGAGAGGATACGTGCCGAAGTTGAAGAGGAGCGGGCAAGAAAACGAAAGGCGGTGGAGGAGGCGGGTGGTGAGGCTCCGAAGAAGGTCAAGGTGGAAGGTGGCGCGAACGAGAACGGGGCAGAGGGCAACGTCAAAGTGGAGGGACATGGGGAGGACGGGGAGGGGGACTATGCACCGGCGGACGAGGATGATGAGGACGCGTGGCAGCGAGCTGTGGCGGCCGAGTTTGCAGAGCAGGATGCCAAGGCCAAAGAGGAGGAAGAGGAGAATCGCGAAAAGGTCGAGGAAAACAAGGATGAGGCCGCGAAGAAGGTCTTCGCGGTGCCGGGCAAGGTAAATGTGTCACCGGAAGAGGGTCGCGCGCTGTTCAAGGTGGGTTCTTGTGCTCGAGTGATGGTGTCGATGCTGACGCTGCAGGCCCTCTTGATCGAGAAGGACATTTCACCCTTCGCACCATGGGACCAAAGTCTGCCGCTGTTCATCAACGACCCGCGATATGTGCTCCTGTCGTCCGAGAAAGACCGGCGCGAGGTTTACGAGGAGTACTGCCGAGATGTCGGGCGCGCGCGTCGTCTGGGCAAGAACGCCCCGGCAGAAAGCAGCAAGAAGTCCGACCCCGAGCGGGAGTACAAAGCGCTTATGCGGGAGGAAATCACGAGCACCCGCGCGCGATTCGACGACTTCCGACGAAAGTTCAAGAAGGACAAGCGCTTCTACTACTTCGGGCGCGACGACCGCGAGCGCGAAAAGGCGTTCAAGGTCCACCTGCGCGAGCTAGGCGAGCGGAAGCGGGCGGATGCGCAGCGGGCCGAAAGCGACTTCGAGGAGCTGCTCAAGGAGGCGGATATCGCGCCAGATAGCGTGTGGACAACGGTCAAGAAATCCATAGCGAGGGATCCGCGATACGATGCCGTCGGGAGCAGCTCATTGCGTGAGGAGCTCTTCAACAGATTTGTGAAGCAGCTGGGGAGCGCGCCGAGACAGGAAACGGCGGAGGAGGCCGCGGAGCGGAAGATTCGGGAGAAGAAGGAGAGGGCGGAGCAGAGTCTGCGCGAGAGGGAGGCCAAAGTCCGCGAAGAGAAGGGGAGGGTCGAGGCCGAGGTGGGGAAGAGCAAAGCTGGCGCTGGGAAGGAAGAGGGTGAGAGGCTGTTCGGCACGTTGCTGGTGGATCAGGTGCGGGATCATGAGGTGAGTCGAGGGCTCAGTTGGATGCGAACCTAACTCATCGCAGGTCACTTGGGACCAGGCGACGCTGTTCCTGCAGAACGATCCCCGGTTCAACCATCCCTCGCTCAACCGCTTCGACAAGCAACGGCTCTTTGCCAACCACATCGCACGCATCTCGTCCAAGCGTGTCAACGCGTTGCACACACTCTTCGAGACGCACACGCCCGGTCTCGACACGCCCTTCGACAAAGTCTACCCGGCCATAGTCGACGACCCCATCGTCAAGCGCCTGGACCTGTCGCCCTCTGTCCTCGAGGACCGGTGGAACGCATGGCACCGCACCACTGAGACGGCCGCGCGGCAGTCGTTCGACGAGATGCTGGGTGAGAACAGCTTTGTCGAGTTCTGGGGCAAGATGCGCAAGAAGACGTTGGACGAAAAGGCGCTGGAGGTGAAAGAGGAGGATGAGATGGAGGAAGGGGAGGGGATGGGCGAGGGCGGATCGGCGGATCTCACAGCCATGGGGCGGCAGATCGATCTCGAGGAGATCAAGGCTGTGCTCAGGCGGGATAAGCGGTATAGGCAGTTTGACCATATTCCCGAACAGAGGGAGAAATGGCTGGTCGACTATCTGGAGAACCTCGATGCGGCCTCTGGCTCGAAGACGATACATAACGTCGGTCACGGGCGGTAGTCAGTCGACCGCATCAAGGTAGAAACAATCAATAATGCATGATGCATGATGCTAAAGTGCGTTGTGTCTGTCATTGTTATGCTGCGTGTTTGGGAGACTTCGTGCCGTTGTCAGAATCGCATGGGCAGGGGCATGGGCATCGGCCGGACTGGGTCGTAAGGGTGAAGCCGCCGCCAGTCGAACAAATCGGTCTTGTATGCGACCCATCGTCGAGGGTGAAGCGCCGGAGTGTTTCGGGGCGGTGGAGGCAGCTCCCACCATTTTCGGTATGGCCGTTCCATGGCGGGGGGTGGTGGAGGCGCAACGTGAGGTTCAGGC
>JAHXHD010001360.1:0-11541 GCA_019857685.1 Papiliotrema terrestris | reverse complement strand
CCCTACTTCACCTCGCAAACATGCCCAAGCCGCAGCCAACTGCACCGACCCTCGACATCCCGCCCACGGACGAGTCGGCAACATTTCAGCATGTGCCGGACGGGCCGCTCAAGCGCGAATGGGAGCCCGGCTGTCAGCCGGACGAGGTGTACGACCGCGTCTTACCCGCTTGGAGGGCGGCTATGCGCAACTGGCTTGTGCGGCGGTTGAGGGAGGAGAAGGATCGGATGGCGGAGTGGCAGGCGGGCGTGCGGACAAAGGGACGAGATACTTATTTCTACTGGACGACAATATTCGGGAGTGAGTCGAGTTCTGGGTTCATGAGCGCGGGCAGGACGAGCTGGGGCGAAGCATTCCTCGTGGAAGACGGCATGCCGTAGAAATGGCGGCGAATGAAGTCCTTTCGCTCGGGGAAAGCAGGCCATGGCATATATGGAGGGATGGGGGTGCTCATTGTGGTCAGGAGCAATACATGTCTGGCCAATGAAAGGATTACTGGAGAAACCCGAGTGACAATTGACGCCCAGCGCATACCTTCTTCGTGGCCTTGTTGCCCATGTTCTTCTTCTTCCACAACCCAATCCGGGGCAGAGGGTGAGCTCTCCGCGACTCTCACTTGTCCTTTTGCTCACGCCTAGACTGCTATACATAGTCAGTCTGGGCGTTTACATCTCGTCATTCGCGAAGGATCTCGTTTGTACCCCCCGGCCATATAGCCCGCCTATGATCAGGTTATGTGAGTAGCCTATTGTTTTCAAGATAGCAGCGCTGACATCCCGACAGCCATGAGCACACATCACAACGAATACGGTCAGCTGAAGCGGTCGTGGCTCCTGTCTAGGCCTTCGAGCTCACTGGCAGGCTTTCCCTCGTCCCACTCGACTAATGCCGTCAGCATCGCGCTCTTCTTTGCGCAGATCCTGTATGAGAGCAGAGAGCAAGTCGGACCGTGGCCGGTTGCTTTGGGCTTCGCGCGTGAGTCTTCAACGTTCGAACGTCCTTGAAGCGCTGACATGCAGTGACGGCGTTGTATATGACCAGCGTTGTCGGTGGACGGCTGTACACAGGAATGCATTCAACCGGTAAGCTCCGAGTGCGCAGAAGTGACCGAGTGGCGTCTGACGGCAGCGGATGTCATCGCTGGTATCCTGATGGGCCTGTTCTGCTGGGCATTCTGGATCTTTGCTGGGGATGCGTCCGAAGCATGGGTAAACAGCGGTACAATATGGGGTGAGCATCGTTGGGTAAAAAACTGTAGATACCGACTGATGACAGTCCCGGCCATTATTGTACCCACAGCTCTTGCTCTTGTCCACTTTCATCCCGAACCGGTAGACGACTGCCCGTGCTTCGAAGACGCCATCGCCGTCCTGTCATGCTCGATGGGATCGTTCGTTGGCCACTGGCAGATCGTCTCGAACGGCGTGACGGATCTGTACAGCTCGCAGGCGCCCATCCTTGACCATGGAATCATCTACGCCGCATTCATCTCGCTGTACAGAGTGATACTCGGTAAGTCACGTCGCACCATTGTTCTTGATCTGTCTGACCGCAGGCCTCGGGATCATGGTGGTTTTCCGGATCATCGCCAAGTCCGCCCTGCTTCGTATTCTCCCGCCGGTCTTCAGGCAGTTTGCGGAGCTGTACGACCTGGACTTGACCACCCGCCGTTTCTACAAGGCCGCCACGTGAGCTTCCTGTTCTGTTGCGGAGTCGCAGGCTCATGTCCAGGGATTACAAGAACGTGCCTCAGCCGCCCATCTTCACCGTCCCCTCTGTCCTCGACCTGCACGCTGCCAAAGAATCCCCCTTTCCCTCGTCCGACATCACCGCCGAAGTGAGCGGGACCAGCTCCGCCAACCGTACTCCGTCTCCCAGCGCGACCCCGTCGCCCACCCTCCAAGCTCCAAGCTCCAAGATTGGCCCGTCGCCGCTCGTTCATATTCAGGATGGCTTGAGACGGCGAGGCGACAAGGCCGCTCACGATCCCATTCGCTCAGATTCGGGAAGATCGATGGAGACATACGGCGGCGAGCAGTATGTCTGGGTGTCAAAGCGGAAGAGGATCTCCCGCGCCGAGCGAGCAAAGTACGATGCGGAGGGTGAGTCAACAAAGGGTTTTGCGCTTGTAGCTGATAGGCAGTCTTGACGAAGGTGGGCGTGTATGCGGGGCTGGGATATCTCGCTACAACGCCGATCCCGCTCTTGTTTGGGTATATCGAGGGGCTGTGGTTCGGCTAGAGTACGGTTTCGTGATCTGTAGTCTTATAATCAGAATCAATTATAATCAGCTATAATCAGCACAGCAGATGTATGTCCTGCAGTTCATGTCTGCGGGAATGAGTTTTTCCGACCGAGGTCACTATCATCGGGATGGTAGCGCACATTCAAGTGCCGAATACCCCTTTGCACCCCCTCGAGGAGCGGATTTGTGGCGCATTTCCCTCGCGCAGCTGGATTCGGGCAGGACGAAGAGGATTCAGAGGCTGTCAACCAGGCCAGGGTGCCGCCTACGCGTACTGCGCCACCTTAAGGTGGTCCCGGGCGGTGTATTGTGGGCATGCCATGCGACCGTCTGAGCACATATCACTTTTAAGCGGCGTCACACCATCAGTGCTCCAACGCTCGTCGCTCGGGACCGAGCTGTGGCCAGCGGCGATGAGAGTTCCCGTGACCAAATCATCAGCCCGCAAGCCCGCGCTGTCGGGAGCCACATCTCCGGGAAAGGAGGTATGTCTCCCCCTTTGACGCATGTATGCCCCCGTGTCTCGCATGAACGGGATGAACATGTTTGGTCGTGATTTGTTGCATCTTAGCGTATGTCTCGGACATGTTTTCTGATGCTCTCTCGAACTATAGCCCCTGACCCAAGTGCTCGACACCGGCAGACCCGCTTCGTCGCCCGTGACATATTGTCTCATAACACCCGTCTGGTCCAGCTCACTGCAAGAACCCCGGGCGATGTCATTGTGGCCAGGGTGCACAGTGCCAATGTGTCACTCTGGCCCGCGACCATCTCATCCTCCACAGTCCTTTGTGCGCTAACGTCCGAGGTAATGCAGGGCATTGCAGTTCCTACCGGGCCGACCCGCATTATATTGGACGGGTTTCGACTCTCCATAACTCGTGTGAACGACTCTAGACCACGGTGCAGTGGAGGCAGGGCGTGGGAAGGTTATCGCGTATCCCGTGAGAGGATCGTCTCCGCCGTGATTTAAAGAGGTCAAATGCCTCCGATGCACTGACGTTCCCCATTCATTTGCCCCTCCTTTCGAGTCAATTTGTGCCTGCCCTGTAGATCCGAGCCGACGACCATCTACGTGTCATTATAATCGCTCACGCCCTGCTCAACCCCCCCATCACGCTTCCCGATTGTCCTCATCGCTCATCACTCTTGAACGGTTGCAGCGCCCGTTCTTACCGTATCTTCCCCCGGTCGATAAATCTCCCAATACCCTCTTAGCGTCGTCTTTTAAACTCCGGACACAATCGACAGACACCAACATGGCTACAATCCAGGGGTTCAACGAGTCCGCCGCGTCGGCGCTCTTCGAGACGCAGAAGGTATGTCTCGCTATGGCGCCACGTACAGACTGAAGGGTGAGCTGACGCATAGGGGATCATGCTAGGTATGTTCAGACCTGTCTGCGATGCCGAATGGGGTACCGATGAGCAGGTTGTCAGTTCGCCTCGTTGGTCATTGACACGTTCCTCGCGTAAGTTGTTCCGACGAGAAATGCCTAGACTTGGACGCCGCACCTTGACTTGCGGGGCTAACCTGCAGTGGCGTCCTCGCCATGCAGATGCACAAGTACTTTACGTGAGCTTCTCACAGCCCTACAAAAGATCCCCGCGATCCTGACATGCAGTCTCCAGGCAGACGACAAGGGTTGGACCAAGGCCATCGTCATCTGGACGGCGGTATGTGGCACGGATTTTCCTCCCCCAAAGGGGTGGGCTGACTGCAGATCATGAACACCGTGGTGACTTGCTACTACTGTGAGCTTTGGGCCACATAGCCAGCGCCACGATTCATGCCATCTTCTGGGCCCTTCGTACTGCCACAGTAAAGGCTCACTGGCAGGGGCTTACATCTCCTACCTCTTCTGCGAGAAGTATGGACAGTGGCTGTGAGTGCACACCGCCTTGTCTACCTTTCGGCATGAAGCTAACAGGTAGACCGTGGCTCGAAGTCAGGTAAGGGGTCCGGCCTGACTCAGGCGCCTGTGGAAGCCTTGCTGATATCAAGGTGGCTCATGCTGATGCCGACTTTCGATGGTGAGTTGGTCGCGCCCGGGTTGTTGGGACTCGCTGAGTGGTCAGTGATGTGCGTGGCCGTCGTCCAAGGCTTCTTCGCCTACCGCGCTTTCCTCCTGATGAAGCGCAATTGGTTCGTCCTCGGTCTGATCTGGGTAAGTGCTGGTACCCAGCATCTCGGCGTAGCTTACACCAGGCATTGATCCTCGCCGCGTGAGTCTTCACCAGAAGCTTCATTAGCTGCTAGTCTGATGTACAGCGTTGGGGGAGCCGTTGGAGTCACAGTGAGTCGTTCGGGCTTGATACTGCGCATTGGACTCACTCCAGATCGTCTTCGGTGGACAAGAGTCCTTGCTAGGCGCCGACAAGTCCGGGCCGACCCTCATCAGCAAGTTCACCCAATTGTGTCACAACAGCGGGACTGACAGCCAGCCTGGACATCCACGACGACCGCGGCTGATGTCCTCATTGCCGGCTTCATCCTGTACGGCTTGCTCAAGTCCAAGTCTGGGTGAGCCGCTCTGCCCGCGGGGGTCCACGAGCTGACGGCCAGATGGGCGCACACTGACAGGGTATGCCAATATGAGGTCCGGTGCTTCGCTGCTGATATGCCAGCTCATCTCCCGTCTTGTTCGACTCACTTTCGAGGCCCAGCTTCCGCCGACGTGAATCATATCTCATACTGGTAAAAACACGCTGATCTCCAGCTTCCTCTCCATCGCTTACCTCGCTGAGTGGTGTAAGCCATACGTCCCATGGAAGGCACCCAGCTGACGGGAAGGCGTCCAGCCGTCTTCGCTCCTCGGCGCCCTGTTCCAGGTCAGCTTGGTCTACCAGTCTGCTGAGGCTTCATCTGACGTACAGGCCGTCCAGTGCAAGGCGTACACCGTTGGTCTCCTTTTCTCCCTGAACAGCCGAATCGAGCTCGTCGCCAAGTCCAAAAGCGGGGAGAGGGTGGGCAACAGTGCTGCGCCAGTAAGTCTAACAGGCGGGTCACGAATGAGCCGGACTGACGACAAGGCCCAAGTCTACGGCATGTCCGCCCGGGGATCGCGCGCCCCTCAGGACACGATCCAGATCCAGGTCGAGCACGAGACAGACACCTACGTCACTGTACGTCCTGGTCCTGGCCCGCACCCAAACACATTGGAACGTCCGGACATTGAGCGCTGACGGCAGGGATACGACGATGCCAAGCGAGGCGACAGCTACTCGGAAGTCGAGGAGGGGCAGGTCAAGCACGAGGTCCCGTACGGCAACGACGTCAGCACGACTGTTCTCACCCACCCGGAGCAGACCCTGCACTAGGTCTGCGACACCGCACGTCCTCCGCTTGAACGGACCACCGTTGGGAGGCTGCTTCCGACGCCTGACTTGAGTCAGCTCATACCTAATAGGCTGTGTTCTACTCTCGTATCTCGTGCTTCTCTCCCTTTGATCACCATCACCTAATCTCCTGTGGCATGCTCCTGATCATCGTCCCCTCCGCTACTATGCTTCTTCCCATAGGTTCTTCTTCGAGTATACCCCACGCGTATGCACCACGTTCCCTACAGCCTGATTCATGAAGCTGCAGGCAGGCTGAGTCTCGATAAGAGGGTGTTGCCGGGCGTGGCCGATTCTTTGGAGCCTTTCGATGCTTGTGCGTGGTGTCTGTGGTTAAAACGTGGAGTACCCGGCGTCGAAGAGCTAGGCGGCTGCAGGGGCCGCCGATATCCTGAGCCGATCAGGCAAGCACTGGTTCCCCCGACCGTCTTTCTCGATCGGACACGATGCGGGCAAGTTTTCCCCCGACAACAGCATCCATCCTTTGGCACAGCAGAATGCTCCGTCGGGCGGTCCCGTGCGGATTTCAGGGCGACTTAGAAGGAGTCGGTCTCCAAGATTCAGCAATCAGCTAGGGTCACTTCAGACGTCGTCGTCGAACAGACCCTACTGGGCTACGTGCCTTCTCATTTCGCCTAGAATAGCCTCAGAGACCGAGTCAAAGCGAATCGATACTGGTGCCTGGTCGTTTGATCCCGCCACCCTCCTTTGAACTAGCCCAGGGTGCAGTGGCGGGAAAAGATCGACACTCCTTTGGCGTTTGCTCGGATACCCATACCTACAAGGGCCAGGTCCCCCTTGGTCGGCAGGAACATGAGAGGAACTCTAACGATTGATTGCCGGACGTTCTGAGACACTGTCGGGCCATGATAGAAGCCACGGTCTGGGGCTTTCGATCTGCCCGGCGGGTCCCATCCGTGGCGATCCGCCGGTGTTTGCCCACACAATGTCGAGAAAGGCGACGCTGCGTGAGACACGATTCCCGATCGCTCGCCAGGGGACAGGGGGCTCGATACTCCTGCAGGGAGTCAAAGGCAAAGGCAGGTTCGGTGAGGTACGCAAGCGCCCCGAGAGCATACCCTAAGTTAGGGTCCCAGCGGCCAAAGGATGTCACACTGTACCCCGTCGAGCAGGCAAATGTTGGACCGATCGCGCGAGAGTGAAAGAGTTGTCCTCTTCAGAGTGAAGAATGGGCAAGGGATGGAAGAGTAAGACTCAACTAAAGACTTGGGAGTGGCGACCGGTAGAGCCTGTATGATCGGTTCTTACTTTCGAAGCTGGCGTCTTGGTCAGTCCACCTCTACTTGACCACGCCTAGCACGGACATCAAACTGTCTTTCGCACCGACGATCAATTTTCTTCTTATGGCTGGCTGCCGTGGAGGTCCTTGCGGTCCCCCTCGGTCAGGTACGCGATGGGGAACTGAAATGCGCCGAGCCGGTGCTTGGGTTACTGAGCGATAGCTGCTTGGAGACGACGTATATAGGCGCATGTAAAGGGTTGAGACTCGTTCTTTTCAGCACTTCGACCTCAGACCCCGTCCGCCCAGTCTTGCACCCCTCATCTCTGCTGTCTCCTTCACCGGCAATCACTGTCGCTCCTCTTATACCTTGAACATTACAGTTCCTTCGCCCCAAACGTGCTTCAGCAGCCATACAGAACACCATGGCGATCCCCGTTACCGAAGCTCAGATCGCGGCAGTCTTCGCGGACAAGGCGGTGAGTCGCTGTCCCCTCGCCAAAAATCTTGACCACCTGTAATCTTCTCCGCATGCAGAAGCTGACACACAGAAATTCTCGCTGGGATGCATGTTCTCCCAGATCGTTGTCGATACCTTCTTCGCGTAAGCACGACCTGCCTGGGTGTTACTTCAGGGCAGCTGACGAGACAGTGGCGTCTTGACCATGCAGGGTGGGTGTGCGATCGCGTAGTCGGTCTTGAGCAGTGTCGCTGACGGCAGTCATCACTTACATCAAGTACCAGCGAAACGATAGCTGGTGGGCCAAGGGTATCGTCATCTTCGCTGTCCTCATGAACATCGGAATCACAGTCTACCTTTGGGTACGTTTCATCGGGCAACACACAACCGTCAAGACCCCTTGTTCCATGCGGACGTGTGCGCCCTGCCTAATCCTCTACTGGCCCCGAAGAGCAGCACTGAATCTTAGTTCCTCGATCAGTATCTCTTCGTCGAGAACTTCGGCCTTTGGTCGCCCTTCGCCGAAACCAAATACCTCGCCCCTTTCCCCTTCCTCGACTCGCTCAACTCAGCGGCGTGCCAGGCGTTCTTCACGTACCGCGCCTGGCGACTGATGAACCGCAACTGGATCATTCCCATCGTCTGCGGCGCTTTGATCCTCACCTCGTACGTCCACTCTGTGCAAACGGACACCTTTGTCAGGCAGAGGCTGACGGAGAGGATTGGGGCGACGCTTTCGGTGTGGATCATCTTCGCCAGCTTCGAATCCCTCTTCCAAGCTGAGGGGGTCGCTGTGCCGGAGAACCGTACGTAATGCCTCGCTCAGGTCATGTATCTCCTAAGCGAAGCTGATTGCAGTCTGGCTGGGGTCGATCATGTCCGCCGATATCATCATCACCGTCTCGAGTAATCTGTTCTCCATGTGAAGTATACTTGAGCTTAAGCACAGTTTTGACGGGTCTACTCAGGTCCAAGACGGGCTGGTCCCACACTGACCGAGTAAGTCCAGGTGCCTTTCCAGCAATCACAGCTAACGCAGAGACTATCACCAAGCTCATCCGGATGACTATTGAGTCGCAAGTCCCCCCAACGTTGTAAGTCACTTCTGCACCGCCAGCCGACAGCAGCACAATCGCATGTGGCTGATCGCAGCGTCGCTATTGCGTTCATGGTCGAGTACGGTATCGAGCCCTCTTCACTTTTCGGCTCCACGCTCCAGGGTATCCAGCCCAAGTTCTACGTCCTCGGTCTCATGTACACCCTCAACCAGCGGGTCAACTTCCGTGCTCAATGGGCTGCAGACTCTACGGAGCCCGTGAGTCCCTCCACCATCACTCGCCTCCACGTCACCGCGTAGTTGGGTGCTGCACTTGGATGACTTCGGCGCTGACGAGCAGGCACCCATGTTTGCCATGTCGAATCGACCCACTCAGAAGACCATCCAAGTTGAGATGGAGACGGAGACCTACGTCCAAGTCGGTCGCGGCTTGTCGTCTACTGAGCCTTGCTGAAGCTAGTCCGAGACCATTGCGCCCCATCACCGAGGGCTGAACCGAGTACCTCCCAGATCCTGCGTTGAAAGCCTCAAGCTGATCCCCAGACCAACTCCGACTTGACCGAGGGGAAACCCAGGGATCTCGAGGCGGGATCGGAGATTCACACCGAGGTTTCGTACGGGTCCAAAACTCGCCTCGCGAAGTGATTCCCCCACTGGACGCGGCAGTCGATTCGACCCATCGACGTCAATTCCAATGCCGAGCGTCGCACCGCGAAGGGTTGGGAGGGTCCAACGTATGCGAGAAGCGTTTGACACGCGCCAGGAGCGGGCGTTCTCTCTGCGGGTCTTAGGGCCCAAGCTTTAATAAGACTGCTTTGGACAACGTTTTTCATGTTTATACATTTGCCTTACCTGTGGTCATTGCTCTGAGCTCGGTCCGTGAGATTCCAGGCATGATACAAACCTCCTTCAGCTTCATAAAGTGCCGCTAGTCTCCTAGGCTTTCGATCATCCCGATGAACACCTGTACGGATTCGATGTCGCTCGGATCAGGACAGGTGTCGGGCTTTGTCAACAGCTCCGCCAGCGGTGGACCACCTCCACCGGGGCATTTACGTCATCTTCGCCTGCGGCAGCCGCAACCGGTCGTCGGTTACCGTGGATGCATGCATCGGGTCTTTCGCCTTCGTGCTGTTGCCAACGCAAAGTAGCTGTGTGAGCTCTTTCCCCGTAGAGAGCCCCACATGAAGAAGAGCAATGTGACGACGCACAGACCGCACACACGTAACCTCGGATCTGGCGTTATTGGGGAGACCCCAGGTTCCTCCCGGGTATATGAACCTTCTTCCCACGACCTTCCGTTCTTCTTCCTTACTCTCACATCTCCCCCCTTCCGTCGTGTACATACTCGAGCCCACCCCGCATACAGTATGAAGCTACTATCGTTCTTCTTCACCTTCATCCCGCTTGCCGTCGCTGCGCTTGACTCCCAACTCCCGTTGAGCAAACCCAAGCAAGGGATCACCATCTTGCCCCGAGAAAAGGTCCTGCAGTGGGTCCACCCCGCTTGGTACTCAGCGTGAGATTCTCGGTCCTGGATTGCGGCTCAAAGCTCACGATAGTGTCGTCTATTGCCAGAACAAGAACATCGAAGCCTGGACGTGCGGAGGTGAGTCACCCCTTTCACCCGTCCAGCCCCTTTCTTCCTTCATCATGCGGGAAAGGCGCAGACCCGCGGAAGGTTGCCGAATGGAGCTGACCCTCTAGCACCTTGCAAGAAGCTCCCCAAGCCAGAGCAGGTCGTCGTCGGGGGTGATGGTGGCTGGGACCCTCGATGTGAGTCGCGTCTGCTCAAGGGGATGCGTACCTTCCTCGCACTGCAAGCTCCATCCCTCACCGCCCGAGACAAGGGTACTGTCGACTACCGACACCCCCCTCACTCCCATAACTCCCGTATGGGGCATCCAATCCGTCTTCTCGTTTCGGCTCTCCGCCTACGACACCTGAGCCATGGGCGCCAGCGCTAACGCCCAGGGCTCGTCGCGACCCTTCCGTCTGACTCACTCTTGGTCTCGATTGCCGGCACGGACGCCGCCTCAAACCTGTCCGTCTCCATCGACCTAGACTTCAAGCTTGTCGACTCGGAGAACACTTACTTCCCTGGGTCCGTCAAGCAGGGCATCCAGTTCCATCAAGGGTTCTACCGCGCTTTCAAGCGGATCATCCCTGATCTGAACACCGCCGTCCAGGCCGGCGTGAATGATGGGGCCAAGACTATCATTGTCACTGGTCATTCGCTTGGTAAGCTGAGCCATTAGCGGTAGCACATAGCTGACGAAAGGCGGAGCTCTCACGTACTTGGTCGGGACGTACCTCCAGAAGCGATACAAGGACGTCACAGTCTACATCCGAGCATTCGCTCCGCCCCGAGCTGGGAACAAGGTGAGCCTCGTTGACTTCTTGCCTAACGACCAACGACACGGCTCATGTGCAGGAGTGGGCAAACTATGTCGACGCGACTGTGAGCTTCGTAATCCGGCATTCTCCACGGAGCTGACGCGCAGTTCGGCCTCCGCGCGCAACACATGGTCAACTTCCAAGATGCCGTCCCGCACCTCCCGCCCCGCATCAACGGCTTCTGGCGACCCTCATGGGAAGTCTGGCAGCAGCCCAGCGACGAGGATGGAGGCTCGCGATACTGGCTCTGCGAGGGACAAGAGAACCTCGGATGCTCTGATCAGGCCTACTCTCCCGGCCGAGAGGTTCTCCTCTTGCCGTACTTTGCCAACCAGCTTGGTGTTTCCCAGCACTTGGGGCCGTACGTCAACGTCACGTAAGTGCTGGACTAGCCTCACTCTAGCCTAGCCAGCTAACGATCAGGCTCAGCAACATAGATTGCCCGAAGTAGACTCAGGCGAGCTTCCGTTGGCGAAGCCGAGGGACCAGGTACAACATGTTTCCTTTGTATATTACTGCCATTTGGCAATAGGACGATACGACACGACACATTTGGGTCTCATGGTGATTATATGCATGATAAACCATACAAAACGCAAAGAGTGAGTTCGAGGGTGTGTCCCTCTATCAAAACGTGCCAGCCGTGGGGGTGTTTGCGACTGGTACATTCTGCAAGAAGACCTCCGACCTCGACGAGGCGAGCCCCGCCGAGGTGGATTACTATCGCCGTCTAGTTTATCCTGCGCCGATGGAGGTATGAATGATCGGGAGGAAGATAAAAACGGCAAAAGGGAGGGTGTTGCG
>JAHXHD010001359.1:0-11259 GCA_019857685.1 Papiliotrema terrestris | reverse complement strand
GGATGGGGGGGGAGTTTTCCAGTCCGCCCTTGCTGCTTGCGCTGAAGCCCGGCGGCCTTTGACTCGTACGGTCGTCGATCTTGTCGGGCCGGCAACGAGCTCGAACATGGGATGCGGCCCGACCTGGGAGGGTAGTATACGCATTTCGGCCGGCGGAATATAAGCACCCCATGCATAGCCGCCATAACCCGTAGCTCGAAAATGATGGCGTTCGGGCCGGTACGATCGGGGTAATGTGCTTCCGAGGCCCATAATAGCTCACCTCCACATCCAGATCCCCCTTCCTCTCCTCTCCCCCTTCTCCCCCTCATGCACCTCTTACGCTAGCCCCACACAAGCATTAGATCACAAGATCACTCAATCCACCCCGTCTGAGCACTAGCCCCATCTCTCTCCTCGCTTGTACTGTTGCACCCCATTCTTCCGATCCTGCAGCGGGAGATTTGCCCGGTACATGACCGCATGACCGGAAGATACGCAGATGACCTCACCGCCCGTCCCGCCCGAAAAGGATATATACACCGACGACATCCTACGGCCTCATGCTGTCCCGCCCTCGATTTCTGACCCGAGCACTACTGTGCCCCCTTCGCGCAACAGCAACAACAACAACAACAACAGTCGCACAGGCTTCAACCCCATCATGATCTACGGCTCGGCTGCGCTGCTCGCTCTCGCGACGGTGCTCTACTATCACCCCGGGGCCCAAGTGCAGGCTTGGGCGGACGCCGATACGCCGGCACAGGCACAGCGGATCTATCCGAAGGACTTTGCCGTGCTCGACACTGTCCCGCCTCCCTCTCAGGCTAACACCTCGACCGTGAGTAGCTGCTGTCCGGAGCACTCCTCCCCGAAGACGGGGACAGAGCTAGTACCCGGCGCAACCAGAACAAATAGCTCACCATAGCAATTCGTCCCGCCGGGGTACACGCTCGAGCAGCTCCAAGCGAAGCCATTCCACGTATACGACGAGGAGTTCTACGCCATCATAGGCTCCAATCCGTCGCTCACGCTCATCGCCGAGACGGACGGCGACCCGCTCTTCCACGAGGCGGTTGTGTGGTACGTCGCGCATTCGTTCGATGTATGCTGGACGAGCGCTGACGCTGCAGGTACCCGCCCACGGACGAGGTCTTCTTCGTGCAGAATGCTGGGGCTCCAGCCGCTGGAACGGGCCTGCAGAAGTCGGCGATTACGCAGAAGATTGCGCTGTCGCAGGCTGGACAGGCGGCCGCCACGGGCAACAGGAACAGCACGAACATTGTCGATGTCGTCACGGTTGATGCCAACCCGCCCATCATCAACCCGAACGGTGCGTCGCGACGTCCCTCTTCTTACCGTCTGCCTGCCGTGTCCATCGGATGAGACAGCCGCTCACGTACAGGCGCGACCAACTACAAAGGTGGTCTCGTGTTCATGGGTGAAGGACAAGGAGACGACGTCCCCTCGGCGATGTACTACTTGAACCCCGTCCCGCCGTACAACACCACCCGTGAGTCCTGTTCACAGCCGAGCTTCATCCCTCACAAGTGACTCTGGGACCGCTACAGATGCTAAATCGCAGTTCTGCTGAACAACTACTTTGGCCGACAGTTCAACTCGCTCAACGACGTCGCGGTCAACCCGAAGAACAAGGAGCTGTACTTCACGGACGTGACGTACGGATACCTGCAGGACTTCCGGCCAACGCCGGGGCTGCCGAACCAGGTTTACCGATTCAACGAGAAGACCGGGCTGGTGGGAGTCGTAACAGACGGGCCTAACAAGCCAAACGGTGAGCTCAGAGTTCAGGTCCGGGTTCTCAAGGTGGTGCATGTCTGGCCTTCTTGCTCACAGGACAGGACTCACTTTCTCGCCAGACGGCAGCTACGCCTATGTTGCGGATACTGGCGCGGCCGAGGTAAGTCACGAAGACATGCGCCGTGCATAAAGCTGAGCGGCAGGGCTTCTGGGGAACCAACGCGACCAAGCCCGCTACGATGTGAGTCTGCTATGCGAGCCTCATGCGTCATCTCACTGATAACAGCTACCGCTACACGGTCGACGACGACGGAACGTTCCATGACCAAGTGACCTTCGCCTATGTCTCTCCTGGCGTGCCGGACGGTACGTTACGACAATCATTGTCTGGCAGCCGCTGATCCCAGGCGTACACTGTGACAGCGCTGGCAACGTCTACGCCGGCTGCGGCGATGGCGTGCAGGTCTGGAACCCCTCCGGCAAGCTCATCGGCAAGATCTTCCTGGGCGAGACATCGGCCAACTTCCGTAAGCTCAAGTTTTCTGGTTGAGATACAATCTGACATTGCAGAGTTCGCTGGCCAGGGGCGAATGGTCATCTGCGCGGAGACGAGGCTGTTCTACGCTACACTCGGAGCGACCGGGGCCGATATCACCTCGTACGACTATAGCTCTGTGTCGTGAGGACTTGCCAAGGGTGGCACAAGTATAATATCGGTCGTGCGTGCGTCACGGGGGTCGAGGTGTAGGAAAAAAAGGGTGTATCCTGTCGGCATGCATCAGAAGATGAGGCAAATTCGGACCAGCCGCCCGCGAGGCCGGAGATGAACTCCATCGGATGCCCGGGCGGATAATGCCCATATCTGCCCACGAACCTTACACAGCATGATCCGCGCAGCCTGCCGCTCGAGCCGCGCTCACCACTGAGAATGGCGATTAGCTAGAGGATGAGACGGACGGCGCAGAGGGGGGATAAGCCTGAAGATGATCCGCTCCGAATAACGTCGGCGTTCACCCTGAAACACGTTAAGACGATGTTCTATTTCGCACCTCACCCTGATTGCTGGAATCGCTTACTTATCACTTGGCCTACACCGCGTGGCACGCTGTGACGGTGCTTGGGGGCCATGCCTGATGTAGTGTCTGAGGTGCCATGATCCGATCAAATCTACCCTGCACTACATTGAGCCGATGTTCTTCGGGATGTACGAGAATAGAACAGTCCCAAGCCTCTGCAACGTGAAGGCGGGGACAAGCATGATAAGGCCACCCGGCGTATGCATCCCGGACGATGTCATAAATGGCTCTGACCTGCTGGAGCCGCGCCGCAGACACCCACACACTTGGGCGACATGGCAAGCACCATTCAGACGTACCCCCAAGAGAACAAGGCGTACAACGTCGAGGGTGGTCAGCTGAAGAATGACGCCCATCCGACGGTGGAAGAAGTGGGCGGCGTCGAGGTGTCGAGCTTTGACTACACCGAGGAAGAGAGCCGCGCGGTGGCTAGGAAGTTCGACCTGCGGGTGAGCGATGTTGTCGGCTGTGGACGGGCGAGACTGATGGGCAGATCCTGCCGTGGATCTTCTTCTGCTACCTCTTCAACTCGCTCGACCGGAACAACATCTCCAACGCCGTCTCAGACGGCATGGACGGTACGGTTTTGCCTCATGCTCTTCGAAATCGGCTGATTCCAGATGACCTCGGCTTTCCGGAGAATGGGTACTCGCTATTGCAGACAGCGACTCAAGTCCCCTTCTGCGCGCTCGTCGTCCCCGGCGTGATGGTCACCCGATACATCGGCCCGAGGTGGTCATTGCCGGGCATGATGTTGGCATGGGGCACTCTCGCGACGTGCAGCGCAGCAGTGACAAATTATGCCGAGACCATGGCTGTCCGAGTCTGTGAGTGGACCGCTGAGCGCACTCCGCCGCGCTGACCAAGCAGTGCTCACCGCCTGCGAGGCTGGCTTTGCCGCGTCGCTCATCTACTACCTGACGACATTCTACCAGCGAGGCGAGCTGGGCAAGCGAATCGCGGCGTTTTACTCGTGCCAGTGCTTGTCCGGCGCGTTCTCCGGTTTGCTATCGTACGGCGTCTTCCAGGCGGACTCACACCTGCACGGCTGGCAGATCCTGTTCCTGATCGAGGTGAGCGTCGCGACGTACCGAGGACCACTGTGCTGACTACTGCCAGGGCCTGGCGACTATCCTCTTCGCGACCCTCATCTTCCTGCTCTTGCCGTGGCACCCGTCCACCGCGCGCTTCCTCAACGAACGGGAGAAAGAAGTCGCCCGCCTGCGCATCTTGCGAGACAGCTCAGACGAGACGGACACCAAGTTCAACCTCAAGTCGTTCTTCAAGCCCCTGCGGGACTGGAAGTTCTACGTCTTCGGATTGATCGGTGAGCCGAACGCGGTTGTCGTGTTGTGGCTTTGCTGAACATAGCGCTGTGCTACGGATGTGGCGCCACCGTCGCCCAGAGCTTCCTCATCCAGATCATCCAGCGTTTCGGTTACGGTACGTCGCCGTCCTTGAATCCGAGGCTTTGCGATCGAGAGGCTCGGGCTGACCGGCAGACAGCGTCAAGACCAACCTGTACGCCGTGGCGCCATACGTCTTCGGCACGATCACCCTCGCGCTGACCGCCTACTCATCGGACCACTTCCGAGAGCGAGGTCTGCACCTCGCCTCATCCCAAGTCTTCGTCATCATCGGCTGTGCCCTCCTGGCAGGACTGCCCGTCACCGAGACCAAGGCGGCGTACTTTGCTGTCTTCATGATCACCGGCGGGGCGTTCACGCCGAGCGTGCTGTTTCACACGTGGCATCAATGCAATGACCCGAGCCAGGACGGGCGGGCCTTCCGCGTCGGGAGCTTTACGTTTCTGGCGAATGCATCGGGACTTATCGCCAGTGAGTCTTGCGTCCTCCAATCTCCATGAGGAGGCTCAGCTGAGGTCAGGCCCGGTGTTCAAGGACGAGTGGGCGCCCAAGTACGAGATCCCGCTGATCATATCCTGTGGGATCGCTCTGCTCTGCCTCGTGCTCATTCTGAGTATGCGGACGTACATGATGCTTGACAACCGAAAGAGGAACAAGGGGCAGGGAGTCAACTGGCAGTCCAAGGACGTGCCGACCGAGGCGTTGTCCGAGGGGCCCAAGAACCCCGCCTTCAGACATTTCTTCTAGATGCCCGACTGGGGAGGTTTGGCCGGGGTGGTTCGAGTGGAAGTGGCAGTGAGGCGTGGATACAGTATACGTGTCGAGCAGTGTTTGTAGCGACGTTGAAGGTCCAAGTACAGCGCACACAGTTGATAGATGCATGTAAGAGTCAATGCGACATCAAGGCATACTTCGCAGCCGGGAGGCTCGGGCGTTTGGGTGATCCAGCTGACTCGCACGAGGGAGTGAGGCCAAATCGAGATAGCCTTGTTTGCCTGCCGGTTTACGTTCCTGCGCCGATAACGCCTGGAACTCAAGCCCGAGCCATTGCTTCTGCTTCTTGGCACATTGTCTGCTGCCGTGAGCGGCCGAGGTACGGTGAGTTTCTCGTGCATGACAACAGTAAGCCAGACACGCTCCAAGATCCCCTTCCTCGTGGTCGGACTGTCGTCCGGCGGTTCCGGAGTCCGGAGCCAAGGAAGTCAATTCCGACCAGACCCAATTTCGATGGCGCAAGAATAACGTTGAATCACTTCATATCTCAAACCATCGCTGATGTCCGATCCGCTTATCACATGGACCTTCTCTCTCACCTCTGCTCTTCCCCCTGGCGGTGCACACCGTACTCCGAGCGTGTTCGCGCCCGAAAGAGCGGGTCTGCATCTCGCGCCGTCGGGCCTTGGTCGGACTATCACGCCATTATGGCTACCTTATCGCGACATCGCGAATGATCGCGCGCGACTGCGTTCTGACGGGTGTAGCACCCGCTCGGCCTTGGTTCTTGCCCTCGAGATGTGTAGATCCTGCTCAGGATATTGCCGAAATTGCCTTGCAGCGCGTAGCGACTGCAGCCATTGCACATCCTTATCCGAGGGCCGGCAAACAAGGACGAGCTAGAAAAATGGATAAGAAGCCGAGATGCACGTCATGATCGGCCCTCCTCATCTCATCAAGAGCTAAGTACTTGATAGACCTTGATCCGAACGACCTATATCGAGGAATCATACACGATGGCGGCAGTGTCAGAGGGCCCAGAGCCGCTTGCTCGGTCGCAAGCGCAAGGAGGAACCGAGTCGAAGGACCTCGGAGGTACGGATGACAAGTCGCTGGACCTCGCGTCGCCTGGACCGGAGCAGGAGGAGGACATCTTGGACAGGAGAGCTGAGAGGGCGCTGGTATGGCGTCTGGACCTGATCTTCCTCTTTGTCGGTTTCCTGGGCTATATCTTCAAGTACCTGGACCAGACGAACATCGTGAGCTGACTGGCCACAAGTCTAGGGCCAAGGAGCTGACGGGTAGAGCAACGCGTATGTCAGCGGTATGAAGGAAGACTTGAAGCTGTTCGGTAACGAGTTGAATCTGTTCACTACGTTCTTCAAGTGAGTCACGCTGTGAGATTCTGCACGATGCCCGAAAGGCCCGAGGCCATTCCCATCAGCAAGGACTGGGCTGACCGCAGCGCCGGTTACATCATCATGCTATACCCTTCGTGCATTATCATCTCGCACTTTGGTCCGGGCAAATGGCTTCCGACCTGCGAGGTGAGTCGATGGACATCTTCGAATCTGAACATGGCACTGACAAGCAGTTGATGTGGGGAGTCCTCACATGCTGCCTGTCCCTCTCCAAGAACGCCGAGACGGTATGTCCCCGCTCACCTGCTCCCTCCAAGTCTCACTTGCTATCATCATACCGCACTGCTGCTTTACGGCCTGCTACATCTCCGGTCCGTCGCATGTTCGAGCTCATGCCAGGTCTACGGTCTTCGGTTCTTGATCGGGCTGTTCGAGGCGACCGCCTGGCCCGGGTACTTCACCTTGATCAGGTAAGCCTCCCGCCCATCGCACCCATTGTTGGACTCGACTGATCCGCGGTCAATGGTACCTCCCGCACGAGGTCGCGCTCCGCTTCTCGCTTTACAACATCGCCCAGCCGGTCGGTGCCATGCTGTCGGGTGCCTTGCAGGGCGCCATCTCCACGAATCTCCACAACCACTTGGGACGGACGGGCTGGCAGTGGGCGTTCATCATCAACGTAGGTCCTTCGGCCAAGTCGTGCCGGCTCTATTCGGCTGGTCACCGCGACGTATGGCCCTGACGCCAGGGCGTGTGCACCATCTTCGTCGCTGCGCTAGGATATTTCTCTCTGCCTGGATACGTGAGCTTCTCCCTAATAGACGAAGAATGCTCAGTCGCTGACTCGCAGCCCGATCGACCGAACCCGCTCGCCAAGTGGTACATGCGAGACATCGACTACCGTGCGTGAGACTCGACTCGACAGCCGGGCGTTGGCCATGCCGTGCTGACGTGCAGAAACCGCGCAAGCGCGAGGACGACGAGTGGGCCGAGCGCCCCAGAAACCCATCACGGTCCGAACATTCGCTCGGGCCTTCACCAACTGGAAGCTATGGGCTTTTGCCAGTGAGCTGCGGTGGGACCGTAATGAAAAGTTGATGCTGACGCCCAGTCGCATGGCCGTTCGGTATGAACGTCACTGCCGGGAACTTCTTCAACCTGTGGCTCAAGTCGCTCAAGGGCCCGAACGGTAAAGCCAAGTAGTAAGCTTGACACTAGCATGCGTGTTGGCGGTTATAAGCTCACCCCAGCACCGTGGCCCAGCTCAACTACTTCCCTATTGGTGGTCAAGCCGTCGCCCTGGTCGGCGAGGTCATCTTTAGCTACCTCGCCGATACGACGGGCCGACACCTGCTGCTCCTCCAGGTCCACTCGGTACGTCGCGGCTTTGGCACCAATCCTCCCTCGCTCTGCCCTTGATCTGCCTTCTCCTCTCATGCCCGTCCCCGCTCTGTTGTCCAGTACCCCATGTGGACCCACGCTCACGCCAGGCCATCAACATCGCCTCGAACGCGATCCTCAGCGTCAACCCGTCCAACTTCGGCCTGCACATGTTCGGCTACTACCTCAACTACGTGGGCTACGTGAGCATGATGCTCCTCTGCGCCTGGGCATCGAACCACCTGCAAGACGAGCCCGAGGTCCGCACAATCTTGTTTTCGACGGGCACGACCATCTTCTACATCCAGAACATGTTTCTGCCGATCGTGGCCTTCCCCGCAAAGGAGGCACCAAACTGGCGTATCGGGGCGAGTCTGTACCTGGGCTTCGCCTGCGCGGCCAGTGTGGCGTTCTTTGGTATCTGGTGGGCGTTGCGGCGGGAGCAGAGGAAGAAGGCCACGACGGTGGCCGGTGGCTAAGGGCGGAAGGGGTGTGATTGAGGTTGAAGGAGGAAGCGACAAGGGAGAGGCTTCGTGGCGTGTAAAGCTGGCTATACCTGGCAGCATATCGATTCGTGCCCTTCTGGCACATCGTAGAATAGTAGACCCATGTAGAATGTTACGCAAGATTGTTGCTGCGCCGGATTGGCCTGAGCCTGGTACCCACCCAGCCGGGCCTGATACCGTTGTGAACTTGATTCTTCAGCCCTCACATTAATCAGCGCGCGACCGAGGTGACAACCTGCAGGCCTTACGCAATACATGGGGGCTCGGAGCGGGCTCATCATTGATCTATGCTGTCTATGTCGTTCTATCGATGATACATTGATGCGTTTGGTCATCAAGCAGTGTCCATTCTCACTCGCCGTCCTCATTCGAATCCATTCGCCATGCAGCCCCCAAAGTCCGCAGTACACGACGACCGTATCTTTCGTGTCCCATCATAGCGCCTTTCAGCCGAATTCACCCAACCTGTCTCATGCCATCTAGCACGTATCGACGAGACTGTTCTTCGGGAAAGTGTTCCCTGGGCATCAGCAAAGTCCGCCGGCGCCACGCAGATGCCGCTGCACCCCCGACTCACCGGCCTGCGCCCACGTCGTCAAGTTCGGGTTATTGTACGCATTCGAGTGCTTCGCGATGTACTTGGCTGTGGGATGATCGTCCGGGTCGCACCCGACCGTGCCGTCGTCGTTCTGGTACACCCTGACGTAGTCGATTCGCATAACGTTTGGTATCTGGAGATTACTCCAGTCCACATTCTGGAAATTGTTCGACTGGACATCAGCGTATGGTCAGATCAAGGGTGGGCAAAATCTCAGCGTACCGCTCCGAAGTTGAACACCTGGGAGTCAGCAGGAGCCAGAATATCAGAACGCGCAAATCTGAGAAGGGGCGCGCACTCACCAAAGCCATGGGTTCCTCCGGGATCAACCGCCTCCCCACCTGTGTCTCCTCGTTCGGCCCCAGGCCGTTCGCCAACAGCTTCCAGCTCTTCTTGCCCTCGCTCACCCACTGAATGTACCCTTCGTCCCTCTTCTGCGCATTGCTCATGAACTCGACGCCGAACGCTTTAAACTGCCCCGCCGTGTCGCTCACAACCCCCACGCCATCCTGGTCGACGTAAATGTCGTCCTCGATCGTCACCAGCCGCGAGCACGACTGCTGATACACCCCGCCAAAATACGTGTTGGGATGCACGATGCTCTTGTCGTAGATGACCTCATTCCCGCTAGAGTTGTCAAACTTCCACTCTGGGTCGTATGGCGCGATCTGGTACGTCTGGGAGACCTCGCCGTGGCGGTTCTCGATTTGGATTTGGGCTTCGATGATGTCGACCTCGGGAATGCCGCGGCCGACGTCGTTGCTGGGTCCGGGGTGGTCTTCCCCAGGGCAGGTGCAGGCAGAGTATCGCTGGCCGGGGAGGTACGAGAGGGTGCCGCCGTCCTGGCCGGTTGTCAGCGCCGCATCGGGGCCGGTACCGTTCGGCCAGGTCTGGTTCGGGAGCGTGCCGATGTCACAGGTGTCGTACGAGTAGCTGCAGTTAGCTCCGCCCTACCGAACACATATATTTGAGCCACTCACGGCCATCCTCCGTCCGTCGTCGCCCCGTAGCCTGGCCGACCAAGGTTGGCGAACATCCAAGCACCAGGCCAGAATCCACCGGTGTAACTATTGCCGGGCAGACTGATACTGGCTTCGACGTAGGCGTTCTTGTTAAAGCACAGCTTGTTCCACGATTGCAGCATCCCGCTCTTGAGGTTCAGGCCGCCAATCGGTTCCTGGTTCATCGTGATGACCAGATGCCCGCCTTTCGTCGTGATCGCCGAGGGGTGGTAGTATTCAAAGTCACTGCGGTCAGCACGACGCAAGGGTGGTCGGACTAGCGTCTTGTCCAGATGCCCTTCCTCCAATGCCCGTTCCGACCACCGATATCGGTGCCGCTTGCCGCCTACCCCATCCCGCCTTTCGATCGATCTAGGTGCCTCCACGCCCAGCCCACAGCGCCAAGAACCCCCCTTCATGCCAGAGAGCGCCCTGTTTAACGCCCTGACTCAACTCACTTAGTGCCCCAGTAATGCAAGTCCACACCCTGGAAGAACGGATCATCTCCATCATAGAACGACCTGCCCTCCTGCTCGAACTCATCCGAGAACACCAGATTCCACGTCTTCCCATCTTCCCCGGCATGCGTGTACGCCTCCCTCGGCGTATCCGGGTCGATCAACCTGGGGTAGTTTGGCAGGTCGGGGTATTGTCCGCTTGCGTTGACTCCGCCCAGGTTATACCCCGACGTAGCGCCGCCGAACGAGGCGTGCTTGTTCCCGTAGTACGCGATGATGGGGTATCCTCCGAATAGCATCACGATCGCCGCAAGGAGGACCATCAGCGTAATGGCGTTCGCCCACCCACGCCATGACGCCAGGTCGAACGGCGACGCGAGGGTCTTGCGGTCCGCGGCCGTGAAGGTGTGCAAGGGGTCGTCGATATCGTCTTCATCGGCGAAATTGGATGGCAGACCGGAGGACGTGTAGTTTGCGCGGGGGTTGAGCGATGATCCGCCCGTCGCCGTGGCTGTGGTGTGGAAGGACGAGGAGGCGGAGGGACCCATACGCTTGTGCGGGGTTGAGAGGGACGAGGAGGAGGGGACGGAGGTGTAGGACATGGGGGACATGGGGCGCGAGGCCGCGGGAGAGGAGGAGCGAGAGAGCAAGGGGTCCTGCTGCGATTCACGGCGCGAGTGCTGTCGTCAGCTCGGTCTCGCCAAATCGACTTGACAGCAATCGTGCGGGAGGATTCAGAGCTCGTCACCGCGCCACGCACCTCTCGTATGCCTCGAGTAGCCCTGAGCATCAAGCTGGTCCTGGCTTCGGCGTTGTTGTTCTCGCTGCTCAAAGTGTTGACTTCCAGATTGTCTGTTCAGTCACGTATCGTATGTCACAGTTACCAGACCCCTAGCGCTTATCGGTCAGAATTGGGACGAAGTCGAGGTATCTCAATCGCAAGTCGAACAGGTGCAAATGGCCAACCTTGGACAGTGTCAAGACAATACGATCGACACACACGAGATATGTGCCCTCCTGATGTCCGCCCTCCAAACAAGGCCAAGGGCCCACCCACC